>SWBJ01000531.1:0-26704 GCA_024195555.1 Aureobasidium sp. EXF-12298
CTGGTTCATCTTCATTGGTCTAGTGGTCATGATTTCCGCTTGTCAAGAGTAAAATCTCGTCAAGCGCGGGAGACCAGGGTTCGATTCCCTGATGGAGAGATTCACTTTTTGTTTTTGCTTGGGGTGTCTACATATCTGACTGATCTGCATTTGTCTTACTTCATAACTTTTCTCGTGAGTCTGTTGTGTATGCGACCGTGGAGATTCACGATACTTTTAGGAGTTAGGGGAGTGGCCAGAGAAAGATCCTGATTCGATAGCTCTCTGCGGACACGATACTGGGCTCATAGATCACCTTGCATGTTGATAGTCTGTGATCATGGGTCTTGTCGATGGGAGAGAGCACTAGCGCTAAGAGATTCCTGGGAACATTTGAGGCATGCTTCGATTATATGGATGAGATGTCGGCTCTCAGTGGATGTCACTCCGTTTTGCGAGAGTATCATGCATTTGCATGGACACATACGTGATGAACTAAGTAAGCAAGGAAACTGAACAAACTTCTTTCTGAATTGTGATAATCTACAAACTGCACCGGCCGAGAGGGGTATCTTTCTATGAACGACCGGGCTCCTATCCACATGCACCGCCAAACTCATTCCAAACGCCTCCGCTATGCAGACCACCCCAAGCTGGACACCAAAGGAAAACACAAAAGCCAACCGACGAGCACCGAGAAGCCTACTGGCCAAGAGGGACATCGACCTCCTCTTCGTAGGTCTCGTACTCGTCGGGGGCAAAGTACTTTGCCACGACCTCCTTCTCACCACGAGCGCGCTCGGCGGAGAGCATGAAACGGACGGTGCCGTCTTTGCCACGCTCGCCGACTCTGCTGCGCGCGCCCGTGGCGGAGGTCGGGCCCATTGCAGGAGGGGATGCAGGCGAGTGCTTGGTGGCGCCATTGGCTACACCGTTGGGCACTGATTTGGTGGGCGCATCGATGGTCTCGGTGTAGCGAGGCAGGTTGAGAGCGGTAGCTTCCTTGTTCAGAGTGATGCGGATGGCGATGTAGTTGTCGATAGAGAACTGACCACCAACAATAGTGGCATGACGGTGGTGGGTGAAGAGGTCGAGCAGATCCAGTAGGGTTTCCATGATCTCGCCGCGGGTGGTGGACCATCTCTCGAGGCTGATACCTTCGGGACCTACGATGGTGTCCATGTTGAACTCTGTAGTCAGGTTCAAGAGGCGTGCGGTCAGTTCGACGCATGAGATTGCCATGGTCTGTGATGTCTGCTTGAGGGGTGCGAAAGTGCGGTAAAGGTCAATAGACATGTTGTAGGCAGTTCTACCCAAGGTCTCCTTGGGTAGTCCACGTTCTCTGACAAGCTTGACGACAAGTTCCTGAGGGTGTCTGGTTCTGAAGTCGAAGCCTGCGGACTCCAGCATGAGACGTTCGATGCCGACCACGGTCTTGGATGGTTGCTCGAAAACCTAGTTTTCATCAGTATCAAAACTCAAGACTTGGGTACAGACACAAGCTCACTGGATCATCAGGACTCAGGTGCTCCGACGAAGGGAGCTTCAGGTTCCAGGCGGCGCAAAGAACCTCGCGCGACTTCTTAAGAGTATCCTCGATCTTGCAAGCAGTAAACAGCGCAGCAGCGGCAGCATCCTATGAAAAGTTAGTAAAAACCCCACATCGAAGTTCGTAGAGGAGTCATCACGTACTGCCCACATGTATTCACTGTCGGAATGGACCAGGCGGAATTTGTGATAGTAGACAACAGCAGTGTTGAAAGTGCGAACAGGCCTAGATGAAGCAAAGGTTAGAGATTGTGATGTACAAAAGTCCGAGGGTAAACTCACAGTTGCAGAGCCTTTCTCACACTGTCGATGTAATGGACTCCCTGGAGACGAATGCTGTCTTCCTTATGTTCAGTTGCGCCAAGAGCAGTCAAAGAGCTCTGCAGTTGTTGCTGGAAGATGTATGGGTTGGCGACCTGGATGAAAGAGGGGTGTGGTCCAACATGACTCTCATTAGGAGCACCACCGTTCTGAGACATCTCTCTCGAGTGGCTCATGTTGCGCGATGGTGAATTGGTGGATGCAGAGATGAAAGAGCGTGATGGTGATGGAGTTTCGCGTGCGCTGGCGTCCGTGCGTTCGAAGCGGTCCAACCTCGAGCGGCGACGCTGGCGTTCTCTCTCAGTGACAAGCACCACTCTCGGCATGACAACTGGAATCTCGTTCTCTTTATCGTGCTCTTCTTCGTCCGAGTCTTCATTGTTGAGCTCGGCTAGTCTTGAGATCTCTACAAGACAAAATATCAGCGATACTGTAGGTCAAAAAGTGTGAGCATAACAAACGTACCATCTTCGCTGTCACTCTCGCTCATGCTCATGGGAGCACTGCCAGCGGAGCCTTGGTCACGGAACACCTCCTGGTCCTCCCAGATGATAATTTCATGTTCTGGGTCTAAGGCTATAGACGGGTCAAAAGATGTTCTCTTGTAAGTTCGGGCCAGAATTGCTACATACCCTCATGAGTTTGGGCCTCGGCTGTCGAAGGATCGAAAACACCGTTCTGTGATCCAATACTTCTGGAAACCCGATGGCCTGTTTCATGTCAGTACACGGACTCTGAAGTAGTTAACACAGACAACTTACCGAACGCACTGGGCTGCATTTCTCCATTGGCCCAACGCTGTGGACTACTTCTCGGACTTCCCCAAGTGCTCTGGTTGTCCTCTTTCTGGACACGATCCAGACCGTAGACCTCAGTCAAAGAAGCAGGGAGCACAATCTCCTGCAGTGGCTGCCTATCCACGTGAACCGTAGAACTGCCAAAGTCATGAGAAGAACCAGGCAATTGAGGAGCAAAGCCTTCAGCAAGAACAAGCTGTCTATCTGCATGCACACCATGGTTGCCAAAACTCCCACTCAGATCCGAGATACGAGGGCGAGGAGCAAAAGCCTCTTGCAGTACGGGCTGCGCATTCGAACCAGGAGGATCAGCATGGCGGAACTCGCACTGGATGCTGTTCAGGGGACAGCGACCCATCTGCCACATACGACACACAGGCCTGTTGTTTCTCTGCCACATGGCGTGAGAGGAATCCATATCGCTATCACCACTCATTAGTAAGATCGTGCGCATGGTTAAGGATACAAGACTGCATTAGATGCGCTCATCAACAGCTCCTGATCAGATCAGAAAGAGACGTTCGCTTACCTTTGTTGCTTTTGAGAGATCGTCACAGAGGAACCTTGTAGCAACAGGGACTTCCTTCTTGTGTACACGCAAAGGCTCTGGAGGAATTCTGTCAGTGACTGCACAGAAAAGATTGGTTGTTTTGGCTGGCTTCTTTGGCGACTTTCGTCACTTCTCGCCGGTTAAAGTTGCCGCAAGTGGTGCAGCGTATCGTTGGTATGGATGTCATTCGCTCTTCAAAGCACGTCCATGACTCGTCACTAGAGCGTGCCTTGGAAACCTCTGAGCTTGGACGAAAACATTCCTATATCATATGATGCAGAGTGTATCCAATACCAGGCCTCGTCAGGGGCTGTACATCTTCGAGAGATGCACTGTCGACCGAAGAACCCTGCTGTTCAAGCTATGGTATCCTGAGATGGTTGTCTTTCATGTGCAGACGTCACAAAGTTGGAGGTCAGCGAGAGTAAGTCAAAGATGGATGTATTTCTATCTAACAACGACATGCTTGCCTCCATCAGATGCGGGTATATGCTCTATCAATGCAATGCTCATCCAAACCTATGCTAATGCCTGGATCCCTCTCTACCCGCTCACGTGTGTTCAATCAAAGCCTCTTTGAGGACTCATCAGATGGCTTTCTACCTTGGCCAGATCCTCTTGAGAAGGAACAGCACCAAGCCAACTCTCACTACTAGAAACGTCCAGTTTGTCTTTCAACTCTTTGGTGACCTCTTTGACCTCATCCTCAACATCCAGGTACCAACGCAAGAATTCGCCAACTTCGGTGTTTTCATGGTTGCCATGAAGTCTCTTTGAAGCATGGCGGTTCGAAGAGTAGATGTTCACATCGACGGCGCTGTGGCCGTGGGTGCTCCAACCAGTCTGACTACGCTTGCTGATGATCTCGGACATGGTCCATGGGCTCAAAATAGGGTGTGCGATGAGATGGTCGATCTCTTCGCGAGTGACGTCCTTGATCCCCAGGTTGTCGTCGATGAGCTTGGTGAGATAGGTGCCAAGTTCAGCGCTAGACGACTTTGTGGTCGACAGGTGAGAGAAGTATAGACGGGCGGTGTGCTCGGCACTGTGAGTTGCGTTGGCAAGAACGCCAGGGTACCACAGATACTCAGGGTAGTTGACGTTCAGTTCTAGAGCATAAGTCAGCAAGATGTACGCGGGCAGGAGGCAGGTAGAGACATACGTCTAGCAGTAGCCAGACCGCCGGTCTCGTGGTCACTGGTAGCGACCATAAGACCTTCAGTATCGTCCTCTTCGAGGAACTCGATGACAGCCTGCATGGCTCTGTCGTAGGCAAGCACCTCATGAACCTGAGCAGCAGGGTCGTTGTTGTGACCAGCATGGTCAATTCTACTTCCCTCAATCATGACGAAGAAGCCTTGGTCGCTATCCCTGGTAGCACCGCTAAGAGCGCGAAGGGCTGTCTTGGTCATTTCTTCGAGCGATGGGTACTCGCTGTCAACGTGTCTGCGATCAATCTCGAAAGGAATGTCGGTGGGTGCGAACAGTCCAAGCAGCGGAAGCTTGACCGATGAGCCAAGGTTATCAAAATCCTCACGGGAGCCAATGTAGTTCCAATCGTGCTCATCCGCCTTTTTAATCAGATCCCTGCCGTCGGCTCTGCAGCCTCCAGCAGTAGTGTTGGGCAAAAAGTGGCATCTTCCTCCACCGAGGACCAGGTCCACGTTTCTGCCTAGAGGACCATTGCCAATGAGTTGTTCGGCAATTTCATCCTCCATAGCGCGGGTTCTGACGTGCGAGACGAAGCATGCAGGAGTAGCATCGGTGATGCGGGTCGTAACGACGAGTCCAGTGGTGTATCCAGCTCTCTTTGCAGCCTCCATGACACTGCCACAGGGGAAGTGATCGGGCGTGACGCTGATAGCGCCGTTGTAAGACTTATGACCGCAGCTAAAGGCAGTGGCACCAGCAGCACTGTCGGTGACAAGACTGCTGCTGCTTCGCGTACGACTGTTTCCGATCAAGAGCTTGTCCAGGCCAAGGGTATGGTCCCATGGCAGAGCGTTGGCGTATTGATTGAAGCCGCGGGTCAGAGCCAGTGAGGTTGGGCCCATGCCGTCGCTGACCATGAAGACGAGGTTTCTCTTTCCGGTAGGTCGGTCGCCATGTTTCTCGGGTGTTGTCTTCGAGGTTTGGTGTTGGTAGACGACGGCCAGGACAATGACAGCGGCAGTAGCTACGAGTCCCCAAGTGAAGAGGGCAATCTCTCGGTATCTTGCCCATCGGGAGGCAGACGGTTGACGGCTTGGTCTCTGTCCAGTCAACAAAGCATCTTCTTCGGTCGCTCGCTCGTCGTTGTGCGACGACGGGCGGCGCGTCAACATGGGTTCTTGGTCTCGAGCCATTCTGTCGTTTGGAAGGAGAAGAGGAGAAGCCTCTCAGACGAGTCGGTCAAGGACTTGATGGTCATTGCTGAGTACTCCAAGGTCCTCATGACCCAACTGCTATGACGCTAAATCTTGGCACCTTCTCGCATGTGAAACGCCTTATCTCAGCAGATAGCTACCCGTCCATTACCCACTACCGTCTCCATACCAGTAACCATCTGCTCACCTGTCGATGCAACCGTTTACATTCTGCATCCAATTTTGTCCACATCGTCATGAGGCCAAGCCAGAATGAAGGCTTACATGCACGATATGCTCCCGTCGCCGATTTCGCCTGTGGTCACATCGAAAGCATCACACCGTCACCACCAGCAACTGACTAGAGACTTTCATCACGAACAGCAATGTATATACATCGCCCATCACTGAGATCCTACGATAGTTTGCGGCGATGAATGTAAGTGGTTCCATCTGTCTTCAACTATAGCCGGGCGTCTGTCGAATTCTATTGTCCCTATATCCCTGTCACATCGAAACAATACGAAGACCTTGGAACAGTGATCCGCGTGCATTCCTCGACAGAGTCGCTACAATGACATGTTCAATTCAAATATCCTGTATCGACCTGATTTGCTCGAAACTGTGATACGAAAACTGTCGCAAACATGGCACCTCAAGATGCCCAGACGCCTGTCATCAATACCTATCTCCCAAAGTCTTTGACGACCCATCTACCGAAGACACGCGATGATGACGCTTGGGGCGCTCAGGTTCGTAGTCACTACAGTTCCGAAGAAAACAACGATCAGCTGCCCACAAACATTGAAGCTCTCGAGGCAGAACGTGAAAAGAGGAAGCAGAACTACGCCCAGATTGCTCATGAGTGAGCCTTGCCATGCACTGTAGAGAGTGACTGTTGAAGCTAATATTTCTCCAGCTACTACGAATTGGCTACGTTGAACCTCAAATTCGCATGGAACAAGAAGTTCCACTTTGCTCCGTTCCTGGATGACAAACAGTCGCTTCGAGAAGCCTTGTCTGCCCATGACCACTATCAGTTCATGACCATGGGAGTCAAGCCAGGTATGCGAGGCTTGGACGCTGGTTGTGGTGTTGGCGAGCCAGCTCGTGAATTTGCAAGATGGGCTGATGTAAGCGATATCTTTTATCACGAGTATCGAGTTATCTGACTCTTCCAGGTTCATATTACGGGCGTCACAATCACAGAGTACCAGGTCTATCGCGCAAACTTGCACGCCGAGAAAGAAGGTATCTCTGACAAGGTTGAGTTTGTCTGGGCAGACTTCTGTGTAAGCATCAGCTTTCTGTTGTACTCGCCAATGTCGCGGCTGACACAGTATTGTAGAAAATGCCCTTCCCTGACAACACCTTCGATTTTGTCTACTCGCAAGAAGCAACCGTTCATGCCGCAGAACTGCGTGATGTCTACGTCGAGATGTGTCGCGTTCTCAAGCCCGGCGGTGTCATGAGCGTAGGCGAATGGTGCATGACTGACAAGTTCGATCCCAAGAAACCACAACACCTCGATGTACGCCGCAGAATTGAACGTGGTGATGGTATCGCTAATATGAAGACGGTCAAGGAAGCTATCTCCGAGTTTGAGTTTGTCGGTCTCGATGTCTTGCACATGGAAGACCATGCACTCAAAGGTTTGCAAAGTCGTCCTTGGTGGGCTCCTCTAGACGGTGATACTTCAAAGTTCCCTGATTGGAGTGATTGGATGATGGTGTTTTGTCTCAAGCCTGCAGTGTGGAAAGCTTGGAAGGCATGGGTTTGGTTCAAGATCAAGGTTGGCTTGTACAACAAGGTCGATGGTGACTCTACGTTGGAAGCACTCAATACGCAGGCACAGTCCGTGTATGGTCTCAGAGATGGTGGTAAATATGGTAAGTCTTCTGCTGTGTTGGAAGTTGACACTTGCATAGGTGAATCTATGCCTAGCATACTGACTCATCTTTAGGTTTGTTCACGCCCATGTTCCAGATGTATGGAAGGAAGCCTGGGAACTGGGTCCATCCACAACCCGATAAGGCTAGAGAGGCTGCAGAGAGAGTGGCAGCCGCAGCAAAGGAGATTGCAGCATCAAAGGTCAAAAGCACTTGAGATGTTAGCCACAATCTGGTTTCCCATCATCCTCGACATTATTGTTTCTCAATCATGAAGATGGAACCTAGACAATAGTCCTTAACGAAGGACCCCTCCTTCACTAGCTCTATCTCATATCCACGTTTCCCCTTTGCCATCCAAGTAGTGTCACGAGTGAGACAATTTACCCGACTCCACTTCTCTTCCATGCCGGAAACATCTGCCATGATGACCTCCCTTCTAAAGATCCGAATTTCCGCAAGTCTCCACACAAGGCAAAGACCAATCTTTCCCCATAAAATGCTTGCCCCACTTTTTTTCGTGCACCCCGCACGTTTCCGGGGGATCCACTTTATTGTGTATGGAGTCCCGTAACCTTGTTGCATGTGTGATCTCCTCCTATCTGTGTGCTTGTTTCCTTTTTTGCCTGCTAGAGATGTGAGGAAGACACCCCACGGCAGTTCAGTTCAGCTCGTTGACGCCTCTGGGGATCCACTTTTTTGCGATGTAGAGAGACTCCACTTTTATACTGGGGGCCGAGGAGTGCGGAATTTGGATTGCGGCTACAAGGACGAAGATGGGCTCCACTGTAGGTCATCGACTTTCCGTACGTAGAAGTATATAAGAGGTGATCATCGTCCACGGACTGCTTTGTAGGTTTCTTGTTCCTGCATTTGATCTTCTCATTTCCTCTTTCTCTTCTATCCCACCTCACTCTGCAAAAGGATCCTGTTGCTACCTAGCACCTGACTAGCAACCATGTCCGCCATACCCAATATCCCAGAACAAGACCATCACCCCCGCGAAAAGGACTTAGACACCCTCCTCGATAACGCCATCCCCTCAGCAAAACGCATAGACTCACCCACCAATGGCACCTTCACTTCTGCTTCCTCCAACACCAGTGCAGGCTACACTCTCCACGACACGCCCATCGAGAACCATCGCCCCCTAAAAGTCATAGTCATAGGAGCAGGATACTCTGGAATTTACCATGGCATACGTATCCCCGAGCGCCTGCGTAATGTAGATTTGACCATCTATGATAAAAATGCTGGTGTGGGTGGTACGTGGTTTGAGAATAGGTATCCGGGTTGTGCGTGTGATATTCCATGTAAGTGTCTCCTCCACCTTGGCCCAACCGTTGCAAAGCCCGAGGTAGATAGGAAGAAAAGCAAAGGCTGACGAGAAGAAACACAGCACACTCCTACCAATACTCATTCAACCCAAATCCGAACTGGAGTTCAATGTACTCGCCCGCCTCGGAAATCCAAGCATATCTCGCCTCCACCGTTAAAAAATACTCAGTCGACAGATTCCTAAAGCTTTCGCATGAGATCAAGTCATGTCGTTGGGAAGCCAGCACAGCAAAATGGATTATCACTGTCAAAGACTTGGAGGCGGAGAGGACATTCGAGGATCAAGCAGATGTGTTGATCATGGCAAGAGGAGGACTAAATCACATTGCGTGGCCCCAGATTGATGGGCTAAGGAGTTTTGAGGGTGAGATCATGCATAGTGCGGATTGGAAGCAAGAGTAAGTTACCCCTACCTCTCCCTATACCTCTGGGGTTTACTTGAAGTGGGCTCTTTACTGACACAATCTGCACAGTTACGACTTCACAAACAAACGCATCGGCGTAATCGGCTCAGGCAGCTCAGCAATCCAAATAATCCCCTCCCTCCAACGCCTTCAGAACACCCAGCTCTCCTGCTTCATCCGCAGCCGCACCTGGATATCCCCTCCCTTTGGCCAATCCATCCAAGACAAACTCCACATGGACGGTTTCACCTTCAGCGAAGAGCAGAAGAAGAAATTCGTCGACGACCCAGAAGGTTTCTTTAAATTCCGCATGGAGATTGAAGAAGGAGGAAATGAAATTCATGCACTTACAATTATGGGCACAGAAATGCAAAAGGGAGCTCAAAAAGACTTTGAGGAGAATATGAAGAAGAGGTTGCAGAAGAAACCGGAGATTTACGATTGGTTGAAGCCTAGTTTTGCACCTGGGTGTAGACGGTTGACTCCCGGGCCTGGGTTTTTGGAAGCTTTGGTTGAGGATAATGTCGATTTTGTCCGCACGCCAATCACGAGGATTGAACCCAAGGGTGTAGTGACGGAAGATGGAAAACTGCATGAGATTGACGTCTTGGTCTGCGCTACTGGATTCCACACTGGTGCACCTCCTCCTTTCCCAGTCACCGGTGTCGACGGTATCGCGTTACCGGATCATTGGCAACAAAGAGCGACGTCCTATCTCTCGCTCGCGACTGACAAATTCCCAAACATGTTCATGATGCTGGGACCAAACTCTGCCATTGGATCTGGATCCTTGACCATGATGATAGAGAGTGTAGGCGACTATGTCGTCAAATGCGTCCGCAAACTCCAAAAGGAAAACATCAAGTCCATGACTGTAAAAGCAGACCGCGTACGAGACTTCCTGAAGTACTCGGATGCATACTTCAAAAACACAGTCTTCATGGACGACTGTAAGAGTTGGTACCGTAAAGGCGATACAGTGACGGGATTGTGGCCAGGGTCGACATTGCACTGTATAGAGGCTCTGCGAAGTCCACGATGGGAAGATTTCGATTGCGAGTACGAGGAGGAAAACCAGATGGCGTGGTTGGGTAATGGATGGAGCACCAATCAGCTCGAAGGAAGGGATCTTGCGTTCTACTTGCTGCCACGGTTCCAGCAAGTGCCAATGTCGCCGTTACCCGAAGAGAATGCCGAGTACAAGATACGCGCGTTTTCGCAGTAATAGACAGTAGTGATGAATGAATGAATGTTTATGCCTCATTCGTTGTCGTTGTTGGATTGACAGTCTTCGTCATCGTGGCCATCGTCTCTTGCTGGTGTCAGTCATTCACACATCCAAGGTAAATCGAACAGACCACTCACCAAGCAGCGATAACCCAAAGTCGAACACGCCGTTTCATAGATGACTCGTGAGAGCGATCAACGAAGATGAGCGAGAGCACGCAACGTCATCTCCATTCCATCCAGCATCTCCTGCTTCCCGATAGTGATTGTTTCGAAGATGGAATAGACCAAGGTGACACAAAGGCTGGTGACGTAGAGGCACAAGCAACATATCTGTAAGTGTGACAAGTCGGCAAGGTGCAAACGGATGATGTGTGGGAACGTCAAATACATAGTTGTGTAGACGAACAGGCAATGGAACAGGGCGGTGAAGAATGCCATGATGGTAGAGATGGATATGTGCGTGTACAAGGACGAAGACCAAAGGGAGAAGTTCAGCTCGTAGACATTGAGGTACATACCTCAGGTGAGGCAGGCGCGACGTTTGCCATGTGCTAAAGACCGTCACAACCAAAGGAACGCACACCCCCTTCCAGATTGGATGGTCAGGGAGCTTCCGTGGTCACACTTTGGTTCGGAAAGCAGTTGTTGTGTCCCATCAAGCAAATTATATACGTTAGCTGTGGTATTCACAGTCCATGTGTTGAGAAGTATCGAGAAGAAGAACGTTTTTAAGTCAAGATCGCCATAAATTCTTCTTTTCTGTTGCTACAAGGCGAGGAGGGGGAAGTCGTAGTCAAATATTTACAGAGTGTCTCTGAGGAGCTTGTTCATCTTGGAGATCTTGGATGCGACACTGAGGTCGATGGTGCGGTCGCCAATCTCGACAACGAGTCCACCACGGATCTCGGGGTTGACCTGGGCCAATTGTCAGAGGGATTGGACACTCGAATACGGGGAGCATGAAACATACCTTGGAGACAACCTTGAGCTTCTTGCCCTGGCCGACGTATGAGGACTTGGAAACGGAGGTCTCGAGCTGGCGGAGGACCTTGGCGTCAAGAGGCTGTTATGCAACATGTCAGCAACAATGCTGGTTGGTGTGTCTTCTCTTTCTTCATGTACGTACAGCAGCGCTGGTGACGGTCAACTCAACCTCACCACGGGCGGCGCCCATGAGGGTACCGAACTTCTCGGCAACACCCTCAAGCTGGTTGAGTCTGTTGTTCTCGGCCAAAGTCTCGAGGAAGTTCTTGATGGTGTTGTTCTTGTCCTGGACGTTGAGGGACTTCTGGATCTCGGCAATGATCTGCTGCTTGTCGGCCTTGCTGAGGGTGGGGGCCTCAAGGATGGTCTTGAGCTGAGCGTCTCTCTTGAAGGTGGCAGCGAGGTTCTCGAGACCCTTGGCGGTGGAATCCAGAGACTCGGTCTTGACAGCGGCGGTGTAGAGGGCGCTGGCGTAGGTGCCGTCAAGGCCGAAGAGAGCGACCGGAGGCTTGGAAGCGGCGGATGAGGCCGAGGCAGCGGCGGCGTAGGATCTGACGGCGATGGGAGCGCGAGGAGCGGCCACGCGGGCGGCGCGAGCAGCGATGCGACCGGACAACATTTTGCAGGCGATGGCGAGTTACAATGAGCGGAGATGGGAGTCAACCTTTACAGCGCAGCTCTTCTTGCACGACAACGCCGACCGTCGTTGCGGAACGGAAAGAGCACGGCCCACACGTGACTTTTCATCAGGGTCGCTCTTTCTCTATTCACGATTTTGACATCACAGTTTGCGAACGATCAATCAGTGACAAACTCAGATTCGATGTACTGCGGTATGGTATAATCACAGGCGCTATCTACAACAAGGAAAAGGGAAAAAAGGAAATTAATCAGTCAAAATGTCCACGCTTCTTCTTCGATTATGCGTCAATCAGGTTCTCGCTCTCGCCTTGTCTGTCCTGGTTGTCGCGAGTGTCCTTGTCGGCGCTCTTGTCAGAAGGGCGGCGGGTGTACCACTCGTCCAGTGTCTTCTTGGGGATACGGTTGAGAAGCTCTTTGGGGTAGATACGGAGCAACTCCCATGCAGTGTCGAGTGACTCGAAAATGCTGCGCTTCTCGTATGCACCCTGATTGATGAAGGTCTTCTCGAACTTGTCCAAGAACTCGAGCGAGAGTTTGTCCTCGGATGACAAGGCTTCCTCACCGACGACTGCCTTCATGGCGGCTGCGTCACGACCAATGGCGTACTTTGCATACAGCTGGTTGGAGACATCCGAGTGATCCTTACGGGTCATGCCCTCACCAATGGCAGACTTCATGAGACGCGAGAGCGAGGGAAGGACGTTGATCGGAGGGTAGATACCCTTGTTGTAAAGTTGACGGTCAATGAAGATCTGACCCTCGGTAATGTAACCGGTCAAATCGGGGATAGGGTGAGTGATATCTGCAGGTTCGATTAGCCGAGTGCACAAAAGTTGGTCAAGGAGAGTTGACATACCATCGTTAGGCATGGTCAGAATGGGGATCTGGGTGATGGAACCGTTTCTGCCAGCAACACGGCCAGCGCGCTCGTAGATGGTAGACAAATCAGTGTACATGTAACCGGGGTAACCACGACGACCGGGAACTTCTTCTCTAGCGGCGGAAACCTCACGAAGAGCGTCACAGTAAGACGAAAGGTCAGTAAGAATGACCAAGACGTGCTTCTCGAGCTGGTAGGCGTAGTATTCGGCGGTGGTCAGAGCAAGACGAGGGGTGATGATACGCTCGATACTAGTCGAGTGTTAGTGCTGTACAGGAAATAGGCTTTAGGCGAAAGATTTACGTGGGGTCGTTGGCCAAGTTCAAGAACAGAGTAACTCTCTCCATACTGCCGTTCTCCTCGAAGTCGCGAGTGAAGAATCTGCTGGTTTCCAAGTTGACACCCATGGCACCGAAGACGATGGAGAAGTTGTCCTCGTGGTCATCGTGAATACCCTTGGTGGGCTTGACCAAACTGGCCTGTCTACAAATCTGAGCGGCGATCTCGTTGTGAGGCAGACCAGCGGCAGAGAAGATAGGGATCTTCTGCCCACGAGCAATAGAGTTCATGGTGTCAATGGTCGAGATACCGGTCGAGATCATCTCCTCGGGGTATTCCTGCGAACATCAATATATGGCGATTGTATGGCTCAGCTCGGTATTCACTGACTCTTGAGTAGGGGTTGATAGGTTGACCGTTGATGTCGAGGTAGTCCTCGGCCAGAACCTTGGGGCCCTTGTCGATAGCACGACCGGAACCGTCAAAGACACGACCAAGCATGTCCTCAGATACGCCGAGCTTGAGCGAGTGGCCGCTGAACTCGACTTTAGTCTGCTATGTATCAGCACTACTGCTTGTATCCGGGATTATGTCTTGATTCGCCGCACCTTCTTGACATCGATACCAGAAGTTCCCTCGAAGACCTGTTGTCATATGTAAGCTTCAGTCTCTGTTTCTAGCAATCTGGCGACCGCGTTCGAATAAGGGTCGGAGTAGAGCGTACCTGGACGACGGCACGGTTGCCTGAACAAGAAATTGTCAGTATGCGGGTTCTAGACGAGATTGAGGGTCTGAGACGTACCGCGAGCTTCAAGGACTTGACCAGATCTCTCAGTGCCATCGGGCAGGGTCAAGGAGACGATCTCGTTGAATCTAGGGAACTTGACATTGTCCAGGATGACCAGAGGACCGTTGATACCGCCAATGGTGTTGTAGCGGATGCGAGGCTGGACGTGCATCATCCTAGGGTCGACGGTGAAATCCTCTCCGGCCATGTTTGCGGTGGCGACGGGGTGTTCTTGGGGAGAGGGGGAAGGAGGGCGAATAAAGTTGATACAGCTAGACCGCGCAGACTTGGGTCGAGCTGGGTGGTTGTTGAACGTCCAAGGCCGGCCCCCGAAAGACAGACGTCAGTTCAAGTGGTCCGTGCATCCCGTCATTCTTGGTGCTTGAGCCGCTGCGACTGAAGCTCGAATGCACCTTCCTCATTCCCTCTTCACCAATTGCCCAACCATGCATCTCGACGACTCCGCCTCGGACGAACTGAAGGCCTGGGTTGTCAAGCGCCTAGAAGACATCTCTGATGCTGACTCCGACGTCCTCGCCGACTACGTCCTAGCCTTGATCAAGTCGGATGAAGCCGACGATCAAATTATCCAGAACTGCAACGAAAACTTACTCGACTTTCTTCATGACAAGACTCCCCAATTTGTCAACGACGTCTTCGCACACATCGCAGCCTCTCAATCCAAGCCTCTGCAGCCCACCGCAACCGCTTTCCAGCCTACTGCCCCTGCCTTCCAACCTAGCGAACCCGCTTTCAATCCTCCCTCAGGCCCCGCCTCGAAAAAGCGCGACTTCAACGACAGCAATGCCTTCGACAACCATTCCCAGGGCTTCCAACAGGACCGTCCCATGAAGATGCGACGAGGTGGACGCGGTGGTCAAAGAGGAGGTTTCATGGGCCACATGTCTGCCACCCCTCAGTCCATGCCTCCCTTCGACCCGAATAACCCTATGGCCGCTCTCATGGCCATGCAGCAGGCAATGGGTCTGCCTGGTATGCCTCAGATGCCTGGAATGCCCCAGATGCCCTTCTCTCCCTCATCCGGCGGCTTTGGCAACACTGCGCAAACACCGCGCTCCGGTCAGAGATGTAACGACTACGATACAAAAGGCTTTTGCGCACTCGGTGCTTCATGCCCTCACGAGCACGGCAACGATCCCCTCCTCGTACCTCAGCAACAGCAAGACGAATACGATCCTACAAACGCCTCTATATCCCAAGGCCGTCCATTCGCCGACAGAGGACGTGGCCGTGGTCGCGGTAGAGGCGATAGAGGCGCCTTCCGTGGTGGCCGCGGAGGTCGCGCCGATTTCTCGTCCGCCGGTCCAAACCACGACCGCTCTATCACACAAGTTGTTATTGAACAGATCCCCGAGGAGAACTTCAACGAACAATCCGTCCGCGACTTCTTCTCCGAGTTTGGAACCATCGAGTCGGTCGAGCTGCAAGATTACAAGCGTCTAGCTATTATCAAGTTCGAGGACTACGACAGTGCGAAAAAGGCATACGATAGCCCAAAGGTCATTTTCGACAACCGTTTCGTCAAGGTCTACTGGTACAAGCCCGAGAGAATGCAACGAGAACGCAATCAGAACGGTTTCGGCAAGAGCGATGGCGATGTCGATATGCAAGAGGAGGAAAAGATCGATCCTGTCGAGTTCGCAAAGAAACAAGAGGAGGCTCAACGCGCCCACGAGGAAAAGACAAAAAAGATCAAGGAGGCCGAGGCACAACGACAAGAGTTGGAACAAAAGATGAAGGCTCAGGCCGAAGAGCGCAGCAAACTGCTCGCCAAACTTGCTGCCAAAGAGAGAGGAAAGTCAGGTACACCGGATCAATCTGGTCAGAATGGTGCCGACGGAAATGGTACACTCTCGCAAACAGACGCATTGAAAGCCAAACTTGCAGAATTGGAAAGAGAAGCTGAGAGCATTGGATTAAATCCGAACGAGGACCAGCCATGGCAAGGTTTCGCTCCTCGCGGTCGCGGCGGATACAGGGGACGTGGAGCATTCCAACCACGAGGCGCATGGCGAGGAGGTAGAGGTGCTTTTGCTGCACGCGGAGGTGCTGTCAGAAGGCTAGACAACAGGCCTAGAACTATTGCAGTCGTCTTCCCTGACAACTCGCAAATGGATACGGCAAAAGATGAGGCGCTGAGGCAATACCTCCTATTCGTAAGTTCTGCAAACAACCACTCTATCTGGAAACACGGCATGCTAACCATTCCTCACAGAGCGATCTCATGGAATCCACACAAATCACCCCTCACCCTTCACGCCCTGACGCAGCAATGCTAGCTTTCAACGAACGCTACCAAGCCGAGAAGTTCCTCAACCACGGCTCGGACATCCCTCATCTCGGCAAAGTTGAGCTCTCATGGATGGCCAACCCTGCACCTAGTACCCCTGTCGTCTCTGCACAGCCAGAGACATCAAAAGACATCAATATGGATGAACCTCAAGATCTGGGACAGAGACCGCAAGCGGCAGAAATGGATTACGATGTTGCTGATGATGATGACAACTGGTTGGTTGATTAGATGATGAAAAATCGATGCATGCATGGCATTTCAGGTTACATATTACTGTATAACTAGATAAATCACACAGCCAAGGCTAATACTTCGATGTCGAATTTACAGACATCGTTGCAATGCTTCTTAGTCTACTCTTCTCTCGTCATATGTTGAAGTTTATCGCTCTCACATTCAGTCTCACGGCAATTTTGTAGACTATAGGCAGGAGGCGCGATGCACGCCCAAAGACTCGAAGTCCATAGAAGGAAAAACTGCATAAGCAGATTGAAACATTGAACATTGAACATTTTAGCTTTTGTATCCATCTCTACATCTAGGCAATACCTCCTCTAAATGTTCGAGAAGAAGAAAGTAGGGTTTCTGTAATAGAAATCGTCAGCAGGTGAACAAATTAGGAAGGAAAGAATCAAAACTTACGCAGGAACGGCATTCTCAGCCTGGAGCGGCAACTCAGGCATCTCAGTGCCCTTGGCAGCAGCAGCCTCACCCATACCAGCAACAACCTTTCCACTCTTACCGCCTTGCTCGACGGAAATGACCTCTACACAAACACATCTTTGTACTGTGCTCATCAATCCAGGCACCATTTGAGCGAGCACATCAACCTCGTTGTAAGCAAGCTTGCGCTCAAACACTGTGTTTGAGTCAATGCCCTCTTCAAGACTCTTCTTCAAGGTTTGGATGAAGGGCATAGCTTTCTTGGAGTCGGCCTTGGGGACTTGTTTGCTGAGTGCCTTCATGTCAATGCTGAGACCATCAAAGGCAGAGCGCACCAAGTCAATGACATTTGATTGCCAAGAAGGGTACTCGGTGGCCATGAAAATGGTGAGTTTCTTGGGTTGCTTGGGGTCGTAGTTTGTGGCTTTGCCCTTGGCCATGCGCTTGAGCTGTGCTCCCTCTGCTGAAGTAATGTTGCCGCTGGTTTGGCGGACGTACTCGCGAGCGGCGGTGAGTTCGGGCTTGGTGGCGGGGACTTGAGGGAAGAGTTCGTTTTGTACGGTTGTCTTCTTTCCGAGGACCTCGAGCCAGATGTACTCGGACCAATGGGGTGCGATGACAGTGATCATCAAAGCTTGCAGCTCAACGTACTTGCGGACAAGGTCTTGGTGCATGCCAATGCCCGAAGACTTGGTAATCTCACGGTAGAAGTCACGAGCGCTGGTGAAGTCGTAGAAACCGGACTTGAGGGCAGACTTGTAGTTGGTGGCAGAGTAGTGCTCTCTTGTCTCACGGACCAAACCGTTGAGCTCGTTCTCGAAGATGTCGTCCCAGAAGGATCTCTCGCCAGTGCGCTGGACAGAGTCGTTGTTCTTGAGACGCTCATTCTTGTTGACTTCGACGTAGTTCTCGCCGTCCTTGAGCACGCGAACGCCCTGGACGGTCTCCTCGCACCACTTTCTCAATTCAAAGAGCTTGAGGATGATGGCGTTGGCGACGGTCTCCTCGAAGTTGGCATCTTCAATCGAGTCTCCGGCATCGGCAAGAGACACACGAGTGGCATCAGCACCGAACTTCTTGGTTGCGTCGTACAGAGTAAGGAAGTTACCGGTACTCTTGCTCATCTTCTCACCGTTCAAGAGAAGATGACCGTTGGCACGGATACCACGGGGCCAGTACTCGCGGGGGAAGAGGGCGACGTGGATGTAGAGGAAGAAGGTCAAGTGGTTCTGGATAAGATCCTTACCAGAAACACGAACATCAAGAGGGTACCAGTACTCGAACTCTCTGCGCATAGTTTGGAGGGTCTCCTTAGGGATGTCACTCTCGACATCTTCGCGACGGGTGAAGATGTAGTCCCAAACCTCATCAGTCATTTGGTCAGCAGAGATCTTGCCAATACCTTGAGAGTCTCCATAGATGTCAGAGTGAAGGTAGTGAGCAATTGTGTAGTAAGAGGGGTAGATAGTAGAATCGGAAAGAGATTCAACCAAGAACTTCTGGTCCCAGGGAAGCTTTGAGCCAAGACCGTAAGAACGAGCGCAAGCCCATTGACCCAGCCAGTCGAGAGTCTGTTGGAAGGCGTTCTTGGCTTCAGTTGAGAATGTGTTAAGCTCACCGTTGACGTGGCTAAGAACCTCCTGTTGCCATGCCTCGTCGCCAGATTTTCCGTAGTTCAGGTACCACTGATCCAGATGTCCAGCAACACATGAGTCACCAGAACGAGACATGACCTCGCCGTCGGGCTCGGCGTAGTTGAAAGCGTTACCGGCGTCAATGAGAGTCTGTCTGACAAGAGGCTTGGCCTCCTCGACAGACTTACCCTTGTGCTCACCGTAGCACATGGTACCCTTGTAGAAGCCCTCCTTGTAAGCAAGGTCCTTGGCCTCTGCAAGCTGCTTAGTGTCCTTGGGCGAGGCGATTTTCATGTCTTCACACAGCTTCTTGGCAGTCAAGTTTCCGTAGGTGGGGGTCTCGATAATGGGAAGAGGCTCGAGGTCAGCCCACTCCTTCTTGATCTTGTAGTAGTCGGCCTTCTTGACCAAGTCCTGGATGGTGATGTAGTCATCAGGCGAATCCGAGGGGACACAAGTAACAACACCAGTACCCTTGGAAGCCTTGACGGTCTCCATAGGCAGAATACGGACGTTCTCGTAAACGGAGAGAGGAGCGTTGATGAGAGTGCCGACAACATCGGAACCCTGCAAGTCAGCGACCTTGGGGAAAACGCCCCACTCAGGGAAGATGCCCTGGAAAGCCATGTTGCGAGCAGCTCTGTCCGAAATGAAGTAGTACTCGTTCTCGGAGACCTTGTAGATTCCGTAGACGATCTTGGGGCCTACGAAACAGCATGTCTGGCCGTACATGGTCTCGGGACGAAGAGTGGCGGGGACAAAGTAGACGTTGGCGTTCTCTGGTAGCTTGCCAGCGAGGATCTTCTGTGCGGGCTCGGCCCACTCTTGGACCTTGAGCTTCAAAGCAGTGTACTCCTGAACACCGACACCCTCACCCGAGCTTCTGTCGTGATCCATACATGCTTGTCCGTCCTTGGGGGAGTAGACGGTGTAACGCTTGCCGAACTTGATCTTGCCCAACTCCTTCAGGCGGTTCATTTGCCAGCGAACGAAAGCATCGTAGTAGGGGTTTCTGTCGGTTGTAACCATACTTCTTCTGAAGTCAACTCTTGCACCAATGTTGGTCAGATCACGCTCGCAGAGAGCAGGGAAGTGGTTGAGCCAGTGGTTTGCGTCGGCGAACTTGTGGATCTCGTCCTTTTGGATACCAAGAGCACCCATGATCTGGAACTGGTACTTCATCGAGACAGCCTTGGCTGCGGCCTTGCTCTTCTTTGCGCTGAACTTTGTGATGTCGGCCTTGGTGGTCTCTTGTGTGGGTGCAGGTACAGCATCTTCCTCGGCGTCCTCCTCCTTGTAGTTCTCGAAGTTCTTGCCGAACATTTCCATCTCACGGGCGAGCTTGTCGGCGCACGACTTGATAGGCATACCGGTGCAGTGGTATCCTTGGGGAAACAGGGCTCTCTTGCCCTCCATGCGGGCCCAGCCAGTAGCGAATTCGACCTTGGAGACTGTGAAGGCGTGTCCAGCGTGTAGAATACCGTTCTACGTGAGTAGAGTTAGCATGTTGTTTCAGACTGCCAAAAGGTTGTCCGATACCATGTAGGGGTAAGCCAGGGTGGAGAATTGCTTGGGCTGCTGCTCGCGGAGCTCTGCAGGGGTGATGGAGTGGAAGGGAACATCTTGGAGAGTAGGAGCGTCGGCTTGGAAGATGTTGTCTTGCTTCCACTGTTGCTGGTACTTCTTCTCGGTAGCGATGAGAGTATCACGCTTGTCGGTCTGCGCATTCGCTGGTCAGTATTGAGCAAAACAGGTAGAGGGCTCAGCGTAGCTCGTAACTCACATTCTCAATCTTGAGAGTACCCTGAGTTTCTTGAGGAGCGGCCATTGTGAATGAGCGGTATTGAAGAGGCCTCGATCGCAATACCCGCAGATGGCGCAAAGAAATACTAAGCAACGACGTGGTGGGCAAGGGTTGCTTCGCGTGAGTCAGAAGAGAGATGGCCGCAATCGATGCTGCCGCCAAAAGTTTCCCCAGACGACTTTTGTTTCGCGCCGCCCACCAGTTTGCCTTGTTTGATGCGCATACTCGATCGTCTATCCACGAGGGTGACAATTCATCTTCGAGTTTATAGCATATCCAACCATGTTTTTCCCAACGTTAATGCGACGGGCAGCTGCTCTGCCCAAGTTTGACTTTGCGAGGAATCCCTACAAGAGCAAGCGGACGTGGCCGCCGGACTTTACCAAACTGTCGCAGAAGCATCAATTCCGCCTCGAACGCCGATACCGTAGGAGGGCAAAGCTGAAGTGGGCAAGACCGACATGGACAAAGTTCGTCAAGCTGGCTACCTGGGGTACCATCTCGTGTATGTCTTTGATTGGCTCGTGCGACAATCATATGCTGATTCTAGGCCTAGTTGTCGTTGTATATGGTCTACTGTTCATGGAGATTGAAGAGGGCACCGTCTTTGGCACCGTACGTCCATTTTTCACTTGTGCTAGATACTCAGGCTGATATGTTTGACAAGATCCGGGATTACTATGCAAGAGCGACCAACGACATGTTTGGCACACCCAGAAGGAAGCCACGTGCTACCCTCGAAGACGAAGACCTTCCTCGATCTGCGTCGTGAGCTGTCAAGAAAGACTGTAACACAACATCAACTGTCAAATTTACCTGCCGTGTCCACTACCGACCACTGCGGGCAGCCAGCTCGCGCTCGATACACTTCGACATGAAAGAGCTGGAGTGATAAGTGACAAGCACAAGCTTGTGGTAGATTGCATCTCTCAAGCACATGCTCGTCTAAAGGGAGAGGTCCTTCTGCACACGCGGACGATGGAACGTCGAGAGATAGCACAGCTTCGTAATACTTGAAAGTCCCATGCTCATAGATAGTGGGCTAGTAGCTACAAAGAAGCCCTTGGTCCGCCCAAGAGTGCGTAATTAGTGTATACATACCGCCAAGCTGAACGTACTGCATATTAATGTCCAGAGATTTTATCCAAGACAATCCTGTATGTTTCCTTGCTGTGCGTTGCTGCAGAGAATGATCTTGAAACATTCTCGACGAAAAGTGGCGGGTTTCAGTCGACCTCTGGAATGTATCCATACCTTCGAGATATGCTGAATCCACATGGCTGGCGAGGAGATACTAGATGCTTGGCAGTGCTGCTTGCGATCAAGGTCCATGCCGTCCGTGAGAGATCATCATCTGCCAGCCCAAATACCAGGTCCAAGACCACCAGTACGACTGCCCTCGTTGACAGGCCGCTTAGCAACCTTTCCTTGAGCTTTTACTCCTTGTACCACTCTGTAAAACGTTAGAAATGAGCACAAGAAATCGCGTTCAAGTACATACTTATCCAAGCCTGTTTCAATCACCACGCCACCAACGATCATTTCGCCCAGGACTGCATGTAGCGTTTCAAAGTTGAAGATGAGATCGAGTTCACAAACATTCTCAAAGAGCCTATCCAGCGACTCGACAAAGACCTGAATCAAATCGAGCAGAGCTAAAGGCGACTCGGTGCTCGTGCTGATGACTATAAAGTAAAGAGTCGCATAGTGGCGATACGTGACCAGAGAAGGGACGTCGTTGAGAGAATCCGAGACGGCGGCCGAGGACTGAGCAGGAGCGAGAAGAGGTGGTAGCGGTAGGAAGTTGCATGACGACGAAGGGCGAGCCGAGACAAGAGTAAAGATTTCAGAGATTAGGCGTTGCTGGACAGCAGTATCCTGTGAAAAGCGATCAGAAGGATGTATCGATGACTATAACTGTTTCTCATGGTACCAGTTGTGTGTAGAACTTGGTCAAACGCGGTTGGCCATTGTTATTGAAAACCAGGACGGCGTTGATCATTGCTGCTGTTTGACTTTCTTGTACATATGCGTCGAGGAAGGGCGATCTGTGTATTTGATCAGGGTTGATGATTTAATTTTGACCTTTTCTATGAGAAGCACGTGGTTGTAGGGTTTCAGGAACAAGCATCGATCTGAGGCGCTTTTCGAGTTTCACAGACCCACCTCCACATGTGCCAAAGTTTGTCACCGCTACCCTTCTCACTCTCGAATATTAACGTTCGTAGGCTGTCAAGACATGTGACGGTCTTGAAAGTAGTAACGCGCATAGGAGAGTCGCTCCAAGTGTCTGTTGTTTTACAGAAACCTAATATAGATGTACAATTTGTGAGAATGTGTGACAGACAAGAGATGTCAGACTTGGGCCCAGACCCCCGCATTGGTCAAGCTCATCGTCATTGTCTCGAGCTCTGGTTTGTCGCAAACAACTTCATCTCCTTCAACACACCTCAAGCCATTATTCATTGATAGCTGCACCCATCCGCCGATATCACCGTCGTCCATCACCTCCAGATAGTCCAGACTCGCAACCACAATCATGTCGGCACCCAGATCAGTTCGCTGCCTGCGTCAGGCAGTCCGCAGTCTTTCGACTCGTCCTGTAGCTCCCAGATTCCTGCCCAGACAAGCTCCCTGCGCATCACACGTCGCTACCCGCTTCTTCTCCAACGCCTCGCGTGCCTACAAAGGCATCTTGCCCGACACCGACGAGCCCGAGCTCAAGGAGAGAGAGCCCATCCACGAGATCAACGAGCCCACGCCCATTGAGATTGAAGAGTATCACGAGAGAGCAGACCATTACCTCGAGGAACTCGTCTCCAGAGCTGAGGAGTTGGCAGAAGAGAAGGAAGGCATTGATGTCGAATACTCTGTAAGCATTGCCGTCACTATACCACTTGCAATCTGCTGACCAAATACCAAGGCCGGCGTCCTCAACATCGTCTACCCTCCTAACGGCACCTACGTTGTCAACAAGCAGCCCCCAACCAAGCAGATCTGGCTGAGCTCTCCCATCAGCGGCCCCAAGAGATTCGATTGGGTCATGTTGGGCGAGTCGCAGCAACAGAAGGAGGGCACCGCATCTGGTGACTGGATCTATCTCAGAGACAAGACCAGCCTGACCACTTTGTTGAGAGAGGAGCTTGGAATAACTGTTGGAGAAGAGTCCGTCCACCCTTGATCCGAACAGCTAGCCTAAATCACAACCGTCCATCTGCAAAGTCATTCCACAGACAATCTTGCGGATGTCTTCCATTGTCACACTAGAGGGATCGCATACTATCCAGATTCCAATTCTCTGCAAGGACAATGTCCGAACAGATAAGATATCAATGTAAGGACTCAATACTCTAAACGTACCTACAGTGGGGAGATCATCTTGGACTTATTCGCCGTTGCCACGTCGCTACTGTTTTGACCACTCATCCACCTCCAATCACCGTTCGTCCACCAGCGCCTTGTGTTTGTTTGCTCCGCAAACAGTAATGAAACCGGTTCAAACCGATCACATGTTTCAGCAACTGAACATCCCTTGCCGGACGTTCGTTCGTCTGTACATCCACATTTGCGCTATCAAAATTACCCCATTGACAGGTAACCCACCCTTCAACGAGTGATAGCGTTGTGTCACCCCTGCACTCCACATTTTGCTCTCGTATCCGACTTCATGTCCCCTCCTCACTTGCCCATACTGCAGCAACAACGCACCATGGTATTAGGTTGCTCCCTTTCGATCACCCGTTCTGACCGGAAGATTAGCAACGTACTGTACCCTTGAGAGTAAGCCATACACAAGGCTTGTATTGCATGCATGCAGGTTTAGGCACTTGCGGAAGCTCAAGGTGTGATCGAGGCTTGGAAGGCTGTTGCGGGAAGAATTCACTCGCTGCAACGACCCCTCGGAGTTCAAACCAACGCTATCGCTGAGTGACATCTCCCATCGCCTTATTTCTGTATGTAAACAACAACTCGCCGACAACTGAGACATATCCATCCTCGAAACGGCGTTACGAGGTGCTGGCTAGTCATACGTATGCTGAACATGGCCATGTGACTCTGATTGTATTGGCTCAACCATTTCACCATGTTCACCCAGCCACCCAGCTATGGGAAGATCCCCTAGGCTTCCCACCACCCTCTTCAGTATTATGTCGTTTCTTGCCACAGATCTACTAATGCATACTATCTGAAGGTATACTGTACCTCATCTCGCGAGCCGATGGCGGACGTACTGTAAGCAGCACAGGCGCGGACGATGGCATCACACATCAACGTTCGTATCCATGCGGCCGTTGGATCGTTGGCGGATGGGAGATCAGAACGAGCGCACTAAACATCGATGCTTGCGTGCCGGTCAGCCGAAACGGCTCTGATATAACTGCTCAGGAACAGAAACACCAAGGAAATGATGTGATGTAACGAATCAATCGGCATGGAACGACAACAAATCGTATGACACTGCGGCGGCCACCGCCCCCGAGAGAGAGAGACCTCAACCGCGGAGGGTCTGGTATGCAACAAATTAGGCTTTTGTCATGATGCGTCGATCATTGCCGATGGTACGACTAGGCAATGCTCCAAGTCTGCTTGCTTTCGGCCAAGCCGTGCGATATGGAAACCTTACTCCTCTTTACCTCGAGCACCGCCTTGCGGTCGAGATGGCGGGATTTGAGTTGCAGATGCTGCACGTGAGGTCATTCACTAGCTCATCACAAGAATCATGAAACGAGCACAAAAGTATCCATGATGTACGGTATGCAGCTTCTGCTTGGGGGAAGTCATGAAAAGTCGTCGTGTTCGAGTGGGGCAATTGAACTTCCCTTGCCGTGCTTGGCCGTGAATCCTACCTTAACCCTACATGGGTCCATCGATTCTCATCGGCTTCATCGACGAGGTCGTTGCTCGGCGAACATCTTGCTCAACAGCAAGCAAGGAGACCACAATTTCCTAGGGTGTTGTACAACGATTGTCCTGCAGAGCAGTTCCTCAAACAAACATTGCCTCGACCAGCAGCTGAAGAAGCGGTTGAACCTTTCTCTCCAAACGTCTTCCCAATTCCAACAAGGCTGACTGGCCTTAATTCGCGCGTGGGGAAAGCGCTGTAGCTGCGTGCCACTTTGTGGAGAGAATGCTTTGCGAGCCAGACCCCGCTCTATGCATCAATGCTCTCGATGCACTGCAAGATGGATGATCTAGCAGAGAGCGTCCAGGATGGCTGGGTACGGCACACCGCACACGCTATGCAACATACGGATGCAGTGGTCATGGAGAGAGGTCAGGATGGTTGGAAAGGCTGCCAAAGAGGTTGCCAGGATTTCTATTTCGGTCATAGACTTTACGTTCCAAGAAAGGATTTACGTCCGGATCCGGAGTCTAAAGATTGTCACAACCACCTGCACAAAAGTTTGCGTGTCAATAGTATGGAGAGTCCGAAGTTTCAAGACGTCACCGAGGAGATGGCTGGTTTCGGGAGAGTTCTTCGGTGCTTCTCTCGCAAGTGAGGGTTCAGCATGTGCAGAAGGGTTGCTGATGAGACGACTGGAAACAAAGACATGCATGGTTCTGCCGGCCGCCTGCGGGTGATTGGTCGCGCTTGCATGCTTCCCGCCTGTCTCTCCCCGCCACGGCTGAGTAGATCCTGGGTTCGTCACGCAGTACGACCATCGAGAGCCGCAATGCTTGTTGGTCACTGTTTGGAGGCGAAGTAGGTTTGAGCAATTGGCCGGTTTCGTGGTTCATCTCCAGACGACTGGTACGACATGGAGCCGCAAAGCCGGTTTCTCTGCTCAAAGCCAGTAAGCCGCTAACCTCGCCAGGCGCGTCCGTTTCCAACCTCTGTCCGTTGATCGCAAGCGGCCAACGGTGTAGGTACGTAAGTGCAGCGCTACAGCCCGTGTGCACTCTGGAGCCAAGCGCTGGAACCATATTCGGGACGAGCAGACTAACGCCGCCTGGTCCAACCACCCCTCCCTGATCATCAACATGAAGTCCTTCGCTGTCGCTGCTGCCTTTGCTGGTGTCGCTGCCGCCTTCCCCCAAGGTGTCACCCAGTCCATTGCCCCCAAGGAGCCCACTCCTCAGGGCTGCCAGACCAGCTTCGATGGTCCCTTCAGCATCTCCATTGCTAACGTCACCACCCCCTCCAAGCGCAGCCTCGAGGCTCGCCAGGACAAGGTCTTGACTATCACTCTTGCCAACGGTGTCTTGACTGATGACCAGGGCCGCACTGGTTACATTGCTGCCAACAACCAGTTCCAGTTCGACAAGCCCGCCCAGACCGGTGCCATCTACACCTCTGGTTTCTCCGTCTGCAGCA
>SWBJ01000532.1:0-26684 GCA_024195555.1 Aureobasidium sp. EXF-12298
TCACCCACCGTAGTACTAATCTGCCGTTCAACTGCTTATGTATGGCAGAGCGGACGGGATGCCCAGTTTTCAGCTGACTGTGGCCGTATGTGCTTGATACTTGAAATAATAGCAATATGTATCTTACATCCAAAGTTTCTGCTAGGTGAGCATTTGTTCGACAATCAACAATTTCATTGAACACACTTCAGGCACTAATAAGAAGGGTATGCAAAATATTTGGTATCGTATTCGCCATTTCATTCTATGTATCCATTACCCCGATTTCTGGAGGGGGTATACATTTTGTAAGCGTTCAAAAGGAAAAAGTCATGTCAACACGCGGCCGTAACCATAGCTTTCACCCTAAGCTTAGATGAGCTGCTGGAAAGCACGGTTGATGGGGGAGCGAAGAGGCTTGACGTCCTTGTAGAAGTCGACAGTCTTCTTGGCGCGCTTGGCGATACCCTCGGGGGTGAACTCGAACTTCTTGTAGACGTCCTTGTAGGCACCGGAGGCACCGAATCTGTTGAGACCGAACTGCTCGTGAGAGTACTTCTCCCAGCCCATGGTGGACATGACCTCAACCGACATGGTGGGGATACCGTCGGGGATGACCGACATACGGTAGTCCTTGTCTTGTGCGTCGAAGACCTCGAAGCAGGGCAACGAGACGACACGAGCGGTGAGGTTGTGCTCGTCCTTGAGGGTCTTGACAGCCTCGAGACAGATACCGACCTCGGAACCGGTGGAAACGAGGGTGACATCGGCCTTCTCCTGCTCGAGAGCGACGTAACCACCCTTGGAAGCCTTCTCGATGGTGGAACCCTCGAGCTGGGGGAGGTTCTGACGGGTCAGGGCGAGGAGCGAGGGGGTATCGCGGCTGGTCAGGGCAACGTAGTAGGCAGCAGAGCACTCGTTACCGTCAGCAGGGCGCCAGACCATGATGTTGGGGAGGGCGCGGAAGTGAGCAAGAGTCTCAATAGGCTGGTGAGTGGCACCATCCTCACCAAGACCGATGGAGTCGTGAGTGGCGATGTAGAGAACGCGCTGGTGAGACAGGGCGGAAAGACGGACGGCACCGGCGGCGTATGAGACGAAGTTGAGGAAAGTACCACCGGCGGGGATGAGGGTACCGTAGGCGGACAGACCGTTCATGATGGCGGCCATGGCGTGCTCACGGACACCGTAACGCATGTAGCGACCGTTCCACTGGCCAATGCCGGTGTTGGGGGGCTGGAAGTCGACGGCCTTCTTCCAGCGGGTGTTGTTGGAGCCAGTCAGATCGGCGGAACCAGAGACCAGCTCGGGGACAGCGTCGTAGATGGCCTCGAGAACGGACTCGGAAAGCTTGCGGGAAGCAATGGCGTCGTCTGTGGGCTTGTAGGTGGGGAGGGACTTTTGCCAGCCCTCGGGGAGCTTGCCGGTAAGACGGCGGGCAAGGTCGGCGTGAGCGTCCTTGTGCTCGGAAGCGTACTTCTCGAAGAGCTTGTTCCACTCCTGCTCGGCGGCGGCACCGGCATCGGCAGTCTTGTGGTAGAAGTCGTAGACCTCCTGGGGAACAACGAAGGACTTCTCGGGGTCGAAGCCGAACTGCTGCTTGACGTGCTTGATGTCGTCAGCCTTGAGGGGGTTACCGTGGACACCGCCGGTACCCTGCAGCTGGGAACCGAAACCAATGGTGGTGGTAAGCTTGATGACTGAGGGCTTGTCCTTGACGTCACGGCATCTCTTGATGGCATCCTCGATACCCTGGAGGTCGGTGTCACCCTTCTCGACGTACTCGGTGTGCCAGCCGTAAGCCTCGAAACGCTTCATGACGTCCTCAGTGAAGGCGCACTTGGTGTCACCGTCTAGTTGATCGTTAGTCGAAATCTCACGAGTCAATTTCGGAAGCCTACTAACCAATGGAAATGTGGTTGTCATCGTAGATGGCGATGAGGTTGCCGAGCTGCAAGTGACCGGCAGTGGAGGCGGCCTCGGAGGCAATACCCTCCATGGCGCAACCATCACCGAAGAAGGTGTAGGTGTAGTTGTTGATGAGGTCGAAGCCGGGCTTGTTGAAGGTACCAGCAGTCTGGGCCTGGGCCATGGCAAGACCAACAGCGTTGGCGAAACCCTGACCAAGAGGACCAGTGGTGACCTCAACTCCGGGGGTGTCGTGAGCCTCGGGGTGACCGGGGGTGATGCTGTCAATGGTCTGGTCTCACGTCAGAAATGTGTATGGATTGTAATTCTCCGGTAAGACTCACTCTGAAAGCCTTGATGTCGTCCATGCTCAAGGCATAGCCGAACAAGTGGAGGAGAGCATACTGGAGCATGCAACCGTGACCGTTGCTAGAAGGCAATTCTGTTAGCCATGTTTTTCGCGTGGTCGAGATTGTGCTGCTGTCGGCGTTTGAAGTCGGGATGTGGGTGGTGGGGAAGTTCCCCCCACCGGCTTCCATGATAACAGAAAAAAACAATCCTTGTACTCATGTACGACTCGACAGGCCAGCCCAATCAATGGATGAGGGTTGACTTACGAGAGAACGAATCTGTCTCTGTTGACCCAGTCGGGGTTCTTGGGGTTGAAACGCATGAACTTGTTGAAAAGAACGTGAGCGACAGGGGCCATACCCATGGGGGCACCGGGGTGACCGGAGTTGGCTTTGGCGGTCGCATCGACCTGTAGGAATATCTCATGTCAGTTCAATCCATCATTGACTACCCTCTGGCAAAGGATTCGAGGTGTATGTGGCGACTCAACAAGCGGTCACAACCCCTCGAAGCCTGATGGAGGGGTAGCTATCGAGGTATGCGGTGAGTGAAGACTTACTGCGAGCAGTCTGATGGTGTTGATAGACTTCTGGTCAACTTCTCCGTAACCCATTTTGAATGATATGACAGAGGTATGTGATGAGTGAAAGGAAAGAGGGTTGTTGATCTGTGAGAGAAAAGTGTTGACTCTCCAAAAAAGCAGCGACGTCAGCACCGATCAGAGCTGCCGGCCGACGACCGACCGCGAGAAGCTGTGTCGGATGAATCGATTATGGCCCGTGCATCGAGGGTGCTTGTGGGTCTCTGACGGTCGACTGTAGCCCTTGACTTCCATTGCCAACCAGCTGATTAAGCTCTCGGCCTTACAATAGAATGCAAGAGAGCCAGCAGCACGGATGAATCGAGTCCACCTCGTGGTTGTGCCGACGCTATTTCGAGACTGCCCCTCGAGCACAGCGTGTTTCCAACTTTCCATTTCCCGACCGAAACTCATTTTGCCAAAACTGCGGTGTCGGCGGGGACAGCCTCGTTCTCGAGATGCCGAGTGGGATGAAGCATCTCCGCCCGGCGCATTCTACCGGCGGGCGGTTACAGTAATTATCAGATTTGATAGCCGCATGACTGCTCACACGGCTATGCTATCTTCCCTCTGCCACCATTGAGATTGCCTGCCAATACCGGGCGCAATGGAGTTTCTCAACAAACCATGCCCTCGTGTGAGAACCTGCTATGTATCTCCGCCGCTATTCAGACAGTCTGATGGCACTTTGAAGAACAGAGGCAGCGAATGTCTTGGATAAGAATATGATGCTAATACATGTTTTTACTTGAAAAGGGGTGACTGCAGTGAATGAAAATATGCTGATCGCTGAAGAAAGCGCCGTCGCTATGCATACAGTTAGGACATCTCTTTTTGCGAGCCCAGGCTGTACCAACCAAGGAAACGATATCAAAGAAAAAATGTCCAGATTACTCCATTGAGTGCACACCTGATCTTACTTTCCCTCAACGACCCTTGACCTCCACAGACAGGAACAAATCATCTCCCCTTCTGCTAGGCGTAAGTTTAGGCTCCCAAAGCGGACTCTTCAACTCCATCTGAGGAGTTTGATGATTTCTTCTCTGCTGCTTCCTGTGACTGTAGTTTGGTGCTTCGCCAATATTCGATATCATCAGACCTCGACCGAGATCCAGTGATAAATCTTCACCACGTCTTTTTGCTGCCAACGTCACCTTTCCACTCGAAGTGGTCAGAGGAGAGCGAGGAATGGCTTGGTTGGACGGACGAGGAACCTTAGGGTAAGAGACCGGAGAAAGCTGTTTGTCGACTTCAGTCTCTGGTGTCGTCTCATCAGGATCCACGGATTCGAAGGTGGTTGCTGATGCCCATGAGCTGTGTGTGTTGCGTTGTGGCATCAAAGGCAATGGTGCAAAGTGTGGTAGACTGAAGCGTTCATGGTCGTGGGGACTCCATTTTGGTGCCACGGGAGTGCGGCTGTCGGAGCTGGTGTAGTAGGCTGGGAGATAGCTGGCTGCACTGCTGGGAGGCATGGACAAATGGTCGGTCCTAGGGGCTCCTGTGTTCAGAGAAATGCCGTTGGGCAGAGAGGCTTCATCACTCCTCACGGGTTTGCGAGGAATTTGGAGCATCAAGCCTGACTTGGCCATCTCTTCCGGAGAAGTTGTGTATTGGTCCGCGAAGCTTGGTCCCAAAGGAGGATGAATCGGTGATAGGAAGACAGGTCTCGGGAATCTAGGAGGATCTGGTAGTACAGGATTATTGATTGGTGTTCTGCTGTCCTCTTCGAATACTGTCCATCGAGTTGCGGCACTGTCAGGCCTCAAATGTTTGCTCGCCTTCTTCACGTTGATGGTGATGTTGGTGATAGGGGCGGGAAGTTTAAGAGATCTTGTCTCACTGCGACCAGGTGAGGAAATGCTCACTCTGTGGGATTTGAGTCCGGCTGGAACCTGGCGAATATCGAGTCGAGAGGTCTCCTTCCACCATTCTAGCTGAGGGCGAAGCGAGGGTCTGAAACGACGCTGTGTGATGACTTCAGGTGACTTGGTGAAGCTGCTCAGTGAGGAGCGAGGCGATCTGTTTGGACTTGCTGGGAAGGATCTTGGTGGTCTACGAGGACCCGACGAGGTGGCTGATCTGGTGATGCTCTTGGTAGGGAATCTGGATCCAGTCGGAGAAGATTGATCCTGGAAGTCCAGACGGTGGCTCGTCTTGAACCACTTTCTTGTCGGCGTACCAGATTTCTTGTTTTTCTTTTCCTTCTTCCGACGTCTCACACAACAACAGCAGAAGAAGCATAATCCGAAGATCAGAGCAGCAATGGCAATCGAGGCGACAGAAATACCGACAGTCTCACCAGTGGTCAATGGTTTGGGGGATTGAGTTGGCGTTGTTGAGGGGCCAGTTGGTGATGATGATAGCGACTGATTGTATGATCTCGATGTAGGCACGATGGTAATAGTGCCTGGAGCCGGTGTTGCAAGTATGGTTGAGTTGGTTGGTATCGATGTTGGCTGGATGGTCTGCAAAGATGATGTCGACGTTGTTGATTGGAACGACGTTGTCATAGTCAACACAGGATGTGTACCTACCACTGCCTTCGGGTATGAAGAGCACAACTGATAAGCTTGGGTTCGAGAGGCTGTCAAGATTTCACCAGGGCAGTGTTCGATCATGCATCCGAGGACGATCTCTCCGAGAGCGAAGCCTGATGTGCTGTAGTGCGAGCAGAGGCAGGAAGCGTCGGTCGGGCTGCTGCATTCAGCAGGTACCAGTCCCTGGACGACTTTTGATGAAACACATACTTGAGCGCATGTGGGAATGGATGTTAGAAGCTTTGCCGGCAAAACAACTGTGTCCCGTGGATAAGGAGCGTGATATTGTCCAAAACGAGGCGCCATGGTGTGTTTGGTAGGTGCTGTATACTTTGGCGATAGTGTCAGATCTTGTGATGTCAAGAAGAAGTCAAGGAAGGTTGTCTGAAGTGTTTTGATAAAGAGCATACCTTCAATACGGGCTATTGATGAATATCGAGAACGATTATTATTGTGACAAGTTCATAATAGGAAGATTAGAAGGAAAGAGTCCGACCAGCGGCACAGGAAGAGAAAGCAGAAAATGAAAGAATAGACGAATAGCAGAAACAATAGAGACAATAGCAGAAAGAGATGTCGAGAACCTACGAGCACTCGCGCGGGCGAGGTCTTGTACACTTTTCTACGAATGTCTTCAGCAGCCGCCCAGCCATCGTCATCGTACACAAACGGGTGGCAGGGCGTGTTACTCAAAGCGCCAGGATAATACTAGAGGCTCAAGCTGTAGGGTGCAGAGACATCTTGCAGAATAGTCGGCGCTTAATACAGCTTCGAAGACAATGGATGCCCGCACAGACCATCTGATGCTGCGAGTGAGGCACCAGTGTTGCCTGTCTTAGTCGACGATTCTGCGCCTCGGGACATTTCAGAACGGTTGTTGGGAATGATTGAAACAATGATCGATTGGTTTCTGTCTTAGGACATAAGCATCTTGCTGCGCCATTGCTGTACGTGAGGGGGTATCGATCGAGAATAAATAAAACAAGAAAAACATAACCTTGGACACGCAGTACTCCAACCCAATGCTTCGAAATGCAGTGTTTGCGAAACAGCCCAATGTTTCTTCCGAGTCCCCATAACCGTACCTATATCCTTGTCCTTATGCCCAATCCACAGATAAAGTTCAGACTCCATGACCGTCCACGCGATGAATGCCGCTGATAGAAAAAGCAGATGTTGATGGTCTAGAAAGCAAAGGGTGCATTCTCCCTAAGGTCCTGGACGAGTTCATTGACGTTGCTCAAGTACTGGCCAAGCAGACGTTGTTTCTCGTCGGTTGTCTTTGAAAAGCCGAGATTCTCATTTGCGGTAACGCGCTTGCTAGATTTTCTCTGCGGGCCAGCCGAGGAGGAGTTTGTTGAAGGAGTCTCGGGCATGAGATAGAAATAGAGGAATTCGACGACCTTCAACTTGACTTCTCTGGATGTGCTGCGCGACTTGAACAAGCTTGCGACGGCGAGGAGGCCGTCCATTTTCTCGAAGGTGCGGGTACTCTCGGGGGTGGCGAGGAGTGCGGTGACGAGGACAAGGAGGGCTTGCGACTGGACGACGGGTGGGTTTGCGGCATCGAGGAGATCGAGAAGAAGGTCCATGTAGCTTTCTCGGCGGAAGAGAGCGCGTGAAGGAGGGTGGAGAAGGAGGACTCCTTGGAGCATGTCCAGGGCGGAGAGGATGATTGCGTTGGACTGGGTAGCTGGAAGAAGTCAGATCAGGGTCACTCGTGGTCGGGGTGTTGTGTTAGTCACCATTGGGCATTCCTAGCAACGTCTCGAGACAAGCCATCAGACGAGAAGCGACTAGACAGATGTAAGTACAAAGAGACGGTGGTAAGAGACAGGAGACGTACCGTTCCACTCAAAGCCCTCCTGTAGGCGGAAAAACTCTCTGTATGCGGGATCCTGGCACAAGGAGCTCAATTGTCTAGGCGGCAGAAGCGTGTCGCCAGACAAGCGCGTCGACGAGGGGCGGCGCTTCTGCTGGGAACATGACGGCGGGATACAGATCTGAGCCAGCAGACCTTCAATCTGGCGCAAACCCTTGCGGATCTTGATGATTTCCTTGGAAGACGTGTTGTCGAAGGCGAGGGATAATAGTGCTTCCATGGCGATGGCGTTGGCGGAGTCGGCGTCAGCACAAAGCAGCACAGGCTCTTTCTGACAGGCACTAGGACGACACAAATCCAGAGCAGAAAAGTGTATGCGGATATGCACTGGACCTGGGGGAGTACTTGAGCCTGGACTAGGTGACACTTGAGCGCAAACTACCGAGTAGGGTACCTTAGTTGAAGGAGGGTACCTTACTTATCCCTGGACTAGGTTCATGCGTTTCGTCAGTCAACACAAGGCCCCTGGCCAGGCAACCAGCGAGCCCCAAGCCAAATTGCGCCAACCAACAACTGCCACACCAAAGATTCCAACCGCTCGCGCAATCTACTCGTACTGCCCGACACTAGTACTTGTCCAAGTCCTGCGCTGCCATGTCGCAATCAAGACTTGACTTCGATATCAGCTCCACCACTTGGTTCCATCACAGCCACTGCCATCACCACCCCGGCCACCTCCCAGCCCTCTCGCGACATCGACTTCGCGTCCCGCTCCATTGACTTCGTCATCGCCGACATGCAATTTTAGAAAAGTCGCTCTTCAGCCCGACCCCTCTCACTCGCCCGTCGCAACGCCTATAGCCCGTCGTTATCGACGATTCTATCGGCAATAGTCTAAACCGACCTTCCCGACCCTCGTCCACCTGACAAGAACATCGCCATGTTGTCCCTCGTCCATCGCTGCTCGACCCGGAGCTATCTCTCTCTCACCCTCACCGGACGCTGCTTCTCCACCACGCACCACCGCCTCGAAGCCAGCTCTGCACCTTCTGACACAAAAATAGAAGATGCTAAACACCCCAAGGACCGTAGCGCGGCTAAGAGACTCAGGTATGCCAACGACCCCGAATACCGCGCAAAAATCAATGCAGCAAACCTTGCTCGCCATCATTATCTAAGTGCCAACGACCCCGAGTACCGCGCAGAAAAGAACACTAAGGCCAAGGCTTGGTTCCAGACTCGAATTGCTACCGACCCAGAGTTCTACGCAGTTTACAAGGCCCGCAAATCCGCCACCAACAATGCATGATATAAGTCGGATGTCCAGCTTCGTGAGTACAAAGCAGCTCTTGGTGCACGAATCTGGGCCGCAAAAGATCCCGCCGCAAAAGATCCCGCCGCAAAAGATCCCGCCGCAAAAGATGAATATCGTCGGCGCATGGGACTTTACCAAAATCAGAGATATGCCACTGATTTTACCTTCAAGCAGCGGCTCGGCCTACAAGTTTGGCTCCGTCGCTACAATTCTGTTCAGGAGCTGACCTGGAGGACACATGATGCCGAACTATACGCAGACTCAGTGTCGCATTTGTGTTCTGGAAAAGGCTGTGGTTACGAAAAGAAGTCGAAACTATGGATGAAGCGTAAAGATTCCGACCCTGCTCTGTACGATTGCTACAAATGCTTTGCATCGGAGTGGATTCCCGAGAAGGTTCTACCAATCGGCTACGAGCATGTGGTTTTTGGTTCTGGTCAGAGAATAGAGCCTCGCCCTGTTGTGAACGAGACTTCAGGAGATGCAAGAAGTCCGAGCGGCGTAGGTACCACAGCCTCTGGTAACACACCGTGACATCCCGTGGTGCAATCACAATTGTATAGACTTTGAAGCCATATAGACCTCTGAAGTGATACCTACAGGGAGCGTCAATTTTCCTGAAAGCCTAGTAGATATACCTCGAATCGAAACATCTCCCTAACAGTCATGCTCATGTCGATACACAAGGTGATAAACTATGTACAGATCACGTGTAGCTACAATGCTGTTTTTCGACATCGTTCCGAGCTTGGTGATCATAGACTCATCGTCCATACACCACATTCCTCCACACCATGGCCAACACGATGGCGCCTTTCCCTCGGTTCTACTTCCGCTACGTAGAGCCCTTGATGATCACCTTCGGAAGTATGAATCTTATACTCGGCGGTGCAAGCAGCGCCTCGACCTACCTTTCAACACCACCGCACCCAACATTGCCAACCGAGCACTTTCTGGCTCTACAAGCAGGCAGCATGATGGCTTTGGCCGGCTTACTCCTCACCATCATCATGTGGACCAGCAACGAGATCAGAATCATCAGGCTTACAATCATGGTTCTTGCGGCTTCAGATATTCCGCATTGGGTTTTCGGAGCTTGGTGTTTGGGACCTCTGGCTCTTGAGCCGAGCAGCTGGAGTGCTGAGATGAGGGCGTATATGGGGGTTCCTGTGATCACTTTCTTGATCAAGGTTGCGTATTTGATAGGATGGCTTGGACGTGATCAGGTCACTGAAAAGGCCAGGAAGGAGCTGTAGGAGATGTCTGTGTTCGTGAACACGGTCATTTTTATGCACGTATGCTGCATCCAGACCTGTCGAATTCGAATTCTGGAGTGCAGGACACGCTGCACCATGCAGACAAATTTAGCAGCACCTTTTCTTCCTGCATGGGATTGAATCTGCACCACATTCGCAATTTCCCCCAGCATGTGTAGTCACGCTACGCAAAAGTCGCAATCAACAGCAACCTTGCACCTAATCTTATCGACAAGCTCGATAGCTCAAAATGACGGCAACAATCCGACCCTATGAGTTCATGCGGCTTGCCTGTCGAGACGGATGCCATTGCGCAGTGGCTGCTCTCGCTTCTGCCGGTCCCGTTTCATGTCTTGATTTCAAGCGCCCGTCGGCGCTTTCTTCCTCCATCATCTTTCGAAACCTGGAATTCGACACGCGATCGGGCCGTGGGTTTGTTGAACACGGCACACTATGTTCTGGACTCGAAATATGTACTGTGATACAAAGACTTCTATGTAGGTTCAATGAAGCCCACTCACACTCGAAGAGACATGCCGACAAGCTGCGGTCGAGTACGGAGACGGCCAACAATCCTGGTCTCTGCTGCCACACTCGAAAAGTTGCCGTCCGGTGCAATAACAATACTCCCGGCGCCGTGACTGCCTTGTGCAACATGTTCTTAGTGGAGTCGCAAGTCCTACAACCCCAGATGTACCTGCAGATCGCTTTCATGCAGAGTCAGAACCAAGTCAAGGCTCTCTTTAACGATTATCCAATCCAGACCTTGTCAATGTGGATCTTCGATCCGCCCATATAAAACAATTTCTTTCTTGAGGCGCCCAGCTCTTCTTCCATTGTAACCCTCTGTGGTTTGTTCAGACCTCTTCTTTTGCTAATCGCTCTTTTCTTTGCCCACACTCGTTTCACCACTATTCATCCATTTTTTACCCTCCTTTTCATTCAACAACCACTTCAAACAAGACGATCTTCTATCGCATAAATCATGTCTCTCCAACGTCTCGGTTTCGCTGCTTGCGCTTTGTTCCTTGGGGCCAGAGCGATCGACACCATCACTGTCCCGGGTGTCATCACTGCCGACGTTCCCTTCACCTTGACCGTTACCCCCAAGGATGATACTCCAGGAAACTACAGAATCTACCTCGACACCACACCTCCAGGCTATGCCGGTGGCCAATCTTGTAAGTCAAGCCAACCTCAAAGTATAACTTCCGCCAAGCTAACAACAAAACAGGCTACCTCAAGAACACCACATCCACAGACATCACCGCCTTGAACCTAACCATCCCCGCCAACTTCGGCCCCAACGGCGACTTCTACTCCATCTCCACCCGCGACCTCTCCGACTCGGACACAGCCGCCAGCTACATCTTCAGCAACGCCTTCAACCTCACAGGCGCAAGTGGAAACTACTCTGCCTACGAAAACAAACTCAACGGCGCACCTCTCTGGGATGCCAATGCTCTTCCTTGCGATGCATACAATTGCGCGCGCAACTGTGCTCAAGACGGTTTCCCTAAGGATATGATTCCCGGCTCTGATGCGTCAAACACTATGCGTGCTTGTATTATGAAGTGTCCTGGTGTGGAGCAGGAGACTAAGACTTCGAGTGCGACTTCGAGCTCGGCTACTAGCACCTCATCTGGTTCTTCATCGAAGTCTGGCAGCGCTAAGGCTACTGCTACTTCTTCTTCTGATAACGCTTCTTCTGCTTCTGGAACTGCTGCTGCTGCTACTTCTTCTGGCGCTGCCGCTTCGAACTTGGTTCCTGCTTCTTTGGCCGTTGCTGGAGGACTCTTTGCTTTCTTCCTCTAAGCTGGACTTTGCGATCGCTGGCTACTTCAAGAGCAAAGTCTTTGCTTCTTGCATGCGGAGAGACTAACCTGTGTCTGGAAATCTCGGGATGTATGGAAGCTGAAGTAATGGATGCATGAAGATATACTAAAACATAAAACCTACTTAATGTACACTTCTCTAGCCTCCTCATATTTCTTGACAATCAACCTCTCTCTCGGAGCTAGGGGTGTGGTTTGAATCATATCTGGGATGTCATACTGTTCGAGATGATATTGTGTTTCGTTTTATAGCTTGGTAGCGAGGGCAGGGTTACCCTCATTGTGGCTGGTATGAGGTATGTGGAAGTATGTGTTTGTTTCGCCATCAGAAACGGTGTTTTGACGCATCTTGTGTGATATTAAATATATTTGCAACTTGTACGCTCACGACACACGAAGAATGACAGAATTTGGTAAAACGATGACCATGAAAACATGATGAAAGATTCTCTCGCCGTGGACGTCATTGGATTTTAGCTGACTGCCGTGCATATCTATGGCCATGTATAGCTAACCCATCAAACATGCAAATAAACCACATATCTCACATCCTCTCCCACCTCTTCATCACCAATATCCATATACGTCCCCTGCGACTTCGAAACTCTCATTCCATAGTCAAGCACAAAATCTGCCGTCCAAGCTGGATCCGTCCACAGAGAACCAGGCAAAAACATGGCAGCTTTCTTGACGCGATCGAGATACTCGGCTGCTTCTTCATCGGTTTCGTCGTCTGTGGTGGAAGCTTGGAGATCGGGTTCGCTGTACTCTTCGATTAGGGATTGTGTCCATTGAGCTGTGAGCCCAGAGGTTTGAGAAGAATGTTGAGAAGTATGGGCGAGGTAGATGAAGCAGAGGAGGATGGTCCAGAGATATTCTTCGTGTTCGGAACCACGCAGTTTGCGGAGTTTTGTTGTGCCGGTTACGTATTTGACGCCAGACATGAAAGATTTGTGTGCAGCGGGCAACTCGATTTCTAGCAGGTCGACGGCGTCCTCGAGAGTCCAGATTGCAGAGCCTGCGGTAGACGATACGGTCTCTGGTTGCAAGTCTTTGAGGTAGTTGGCCATGCGTTCTTGTACCGAGTTGACGACCTCGTATTGCAAGTCTCTGTAGATCTTTACAGATGCCTGACGTTGATTTTTTGGTTCTGAAGGTAGCCTCTCGTTGGCTTCTTCGAGCTTGCTGATCTTTGGGACGAGCGACATCATGATGTAGATGGCGATTCGAGGTAGGTAGCGTCTACCTTCACCGTGGTAAAGATATTCTTCTGCATCCTCAATGGGAGCGACATCTACGCCTCTTTCTAGTTGGACGACATAGCAGAAGAGTTCGGCCAATGGTGCTGGCACACATCCCCATGCTTGATCGAATGCACTCGCATCGCTCGTTTCTTGCAATTTGGCGTTGAGCAAGCGGAAAGTTGCGGCGTCGGAGTTCCATTCACCACTAGATTTGAAGTACTCAGGATGAGTGATACTTAGCATCTGCTGCAACGGCGGTGGAGGGGCTCTCATGGCCAAAAGCAATCCGTCATATGGATTGTCAGGTGCGCAGAAACCATAGCCCATCAACAGCTCCTCGCTCGACTTCGGACCATAGTTGTTGTAGACTTGTGAGCCAGGTTCGATTTTTTCCGACACCGTCAAGCTGAAGCGATCGGGGTCATAAGCCCAGTCCACACGGGCATTTGGATTGTGATTTCCAATGTCGATTGCCGGGAAGAGGACAGAAAACTTCTTCCAATCTTCGGGGTAGTCGTTGTGGTTCAGAAGGACTGTTTGACTGCCATCCGAGCCATGCTTGTAGGCTGTCCAGTGTTGACTATCTTGTGGTGTGACAGTAAGGCCATTGAAACTGCGTGATGAGAACACTGTAGCAGCCCATCTGAAAAGTTCCCTGCGTCGAAGTCAGGCACGCTGATGTTGTTGTAAGAGACATGGATTCACGATGTTGTTATCGAGAACCACAACTCAGATCACTAGCCATAGGCCATACTGTTGAGTGTCCCATATTGGCAGCCTATGCACTTACCATGTGTAATTCGTTACATCCATACCAGCAGACTTCAAGACCTGCACTCCGTCCTCCCAATACTTCTTCCAGGCAGCCTCTCGACCAAGCAGAGTCGGATGAAGATCTGTACCTTCTAACCACTGACGATCGTCTTCATCATAGAACAGCGGAGTCTCGAAACCTTGCTCAGGTGTAGGCAAGATATCAAGGTAAGGTCTCCAAAATGACTTGCCCTTGTTCAGCCATTGGGCCATTAAGTAGAAGAAGCTGAGACCCTCGACCGTGAACTGTTGTGCATGAGTTCTGAAGACAGGAAAATCATCGTCCACCTGAGCATTAAGATTCGACATTGCCAAATTATGAGGCACTGTCAGAACATGTGTGCCAGGCTCAATGGCAGCGCTGGCTCGGAAATGCGACCCTTGTTCAGCATCTTGAGCTAGCTGGACTAAAGGATGCAGGTAGCCGCCATTGCTTCTGAACCATTCTTCGAAGACGTCCATGGTGATGGTGGAATTATTTTTTGTTTCCGAAAATGTCTTGTCGAGTCTGGAAATAATTTGGGCACGTCATGGAAGGAAGAGAAGCTTTGACCAGGCCATCGCTCTTGCCAGCCACCCTCTCGATTCACCAGCTTGTTCTCGTTCCTCTTTCATCTACGACCTCGCAACATATGCTCGCGATTGCATTGTATCAATTGATAGCTGCATATATATGTATCTCGGGCGAAACCATGCATCACGTTTGCTGCAGACCATGAGGTTTCCCCCTATCGCCGGTCCGAGTAAAGCCGTTAAATCCGACACAGAGGTCGATGCCATGATGTAAGGCACGATATATAAACTCTCAGTTGCCTTTGCAGATTCCAGAGGCTTTCTCAAGATAACATCATCGAAACTAAGCAGCTAAAATGACTTCAGCACAGAAAACCAATATCAATGTCGTTTTCGGCGCAATGACCTTCGGAAAAGAAGGGGCTGAGCAGGCAAGAGTCCATGATCTCGAAACTGCTGGCAAGATCCTCGACATCTTCCAGGCCCATGGCCACAACGAGATCGATACTGCCCGAGCATACTGTGAGGGTACCACCGAGACAATGCTTGGTGAACTCGACTGGCAGAAGAGAGGACTCGTCATGGAGACAAAGTACTTTCCCACGGCTGGAAAGCCCGTTCCTTCATCGTGGAACAACGACTTGAGACACACTCCTGAGGGGCTCCGTGAGAACCTGATGACCTCGCTGAAGGAACTGAAGACGGACAAGATCGATATGTGGTACCTTCATGGTGTAAGTTTCGACCCATCCTTCCACCACTGGCTTAAAAGCTGACAGGTCTTTTACAGCCTGACAGAACAACTCCCTACGAAGTCACCATGAGAGCCGTCAATGATCTTTACAAGGAGGGCCACTTCAAGAGATTGGGCATATCAAACTACATGGCATGGGAGGTGGCTCAGATCTGTGAGCTCTGCCGCAAGAACGATTGGATCCAGCCAAGTGTATACCAAGGCGTCTACAACGCACTCCATCGCTCTGTCGAGCCAGAGCTCTTCCCTTGCCTTCGCAACTACGGCATGGCCTTCTACAACTACAACCCTCTAGCTGGTGGTTACCTCACAGACAGATACAAGAGGGAGGATGCCGAGAAAGATATCGAGAGTGGTTCACGGTTCGACCCCAAGAAGTGGCAGGGTCAGATGTACCGTGGTCGCTACTGGAGAGAAGAATACTTCAACGCTCTCGATCTGCTTCGTCCTGTTGCAAAAAAGCATGGCCTTACTGAGGCCGAGTGTGCGCTGCGCTGGATGCAAAACCACAGTCAACTTCAGCGCGAGAAGGGCGATGCCATCATCATCGGTGCATCGTCTCCTCATCACATCGAGTCGAATTTGAAGGACATGGAGAAGGGCCCCCTTCCAGATGATGTCCTTGAAGCTTTGAACAAGGGCTGGGAGGGTTGCAAGGGTATCTCAATCAGGTACTGGCACTAAGTCCTTGTAATATAATGTTTCGATTCGAGCAGCTTCAATATCAACCTTCAAAGCCTTTGAAAACTGCTTACACTTTGCCTATGATCATGATTCGTCGTAGTGAAAGTGATCAAGCTGACGGATGTTCGAGCATGACAACTACCAGATTGTCATCGCGCGCATCTCGTACAGTCGTGGAAGGAACATGCGAATTGTCGCATGGTCATCAACGTCGTCGGCACCAGAGAGCGTTACAGCTGCACGGCAAAGGCGGTGAGTGGCGGCAATTCACCCCTCTCTCGACTCCTTGTCCACCATCGCCGCATCAAAAGCAGCCACGATTCATCGTTCATTCACTCTTTGAATCTGAGAGAAGGTAATGGGGAAGGGAGGCATGTATACAAGAGTCGAAGACACATCAGAGAGCAGAGAGGCTCTATCATTACCTCTTGCCTCGCACAAGCAACGACTAACCAGACGCTCTCTATTCGGTCTCCAAGTATTCCTGTTCGTCGGTGCCGTCACATTTTTCGTCATGTTGTACAAATCTTTTGCATTCGGTGCTGTTGTTGGATGTGTCAGTGGTGCTGTTGCTTCTAAGCCCGCGAACAACAATATCCCTCAGTATTTACAAACTAAGCCGGAACTCTTCGCTGGTTAGCACTTTCGATAAGCACTTCTTGATCCAATACTAATGCTGGGAAGGTCCGACTCCGACAGGCGCAGCTCCGTTTTTGGCGCAGACCAATCCTGCTCCCTTCGCGGGTGCATCTTACATCCCGAACCAACCTCTCGAGACCCAGGTCCCCATCACTGGCAACGATAATGGTTCAAATATATTCCAAAACATGGGTCAACTCTCCCCTTACTTTCCTAATCCGAAAGGCTTTGGCGTGGACGAATATCCGCTACCCCCTGGTGCTGAAACCGTCCAATTGAACATGCTATCACGTCACGGTTCGAGATATCCAACTACTGGAAGTGGAGCTAATCGATTCGGCTTGAAGCACAAGAACATGACAGATGCGAAGTACACAGGCCAGCTCTCATTCCTCAATGACTGGAGTTATCAATTGGGCGCAGAAATCTTGGTTCCCATCGGAAAGCAAGAGCTCTTCAATTCTGGCACTCTCCATTATTATCAATACGGTCACCTCTATCCCAATAATGGATCTAAGATTATCGCTAGAAGTACCACTCAGGATCGTATGACCAAGTCTGCAGAGTACTTCCTAGCAGGCTTCTTTGGACTCGAGTGGACTGATAACGCCACATTGGTACTCGCCATCGAAGATCGCACTGGTGTATGGAACAATTCCCTCGCCGGGTAAGCTCGACCTCTACCTTCAACTCTATCCACATACTCATCGTGTGCAACAGATATTACAACTGCGCAAACAGCAACAACTTCCGCAGCGCAGGAGGCAACAACGCCACAGTGGAATGGTACACCAAGTATCTCGCCGACGCTACAACACGTCTCCGGAAACTAGCTCCAGGTTTTGACTGGACTATCGAAGACTCCTACAACGCCCAATCCCTCTGCGCCTACGAAACCGTCGCCTTCGGTTTCTCTTCCTTCTGCAGCCTCTTCACCTATCAAGAATGGCTCGGATACGAGTATGGCATCGACATCCAATTCGCAGGCTGCAATGGCTTCCAATCACCCACTGGTCGCGCCATCGGAATCGGTTATGTTCAAGAAATACTCGCCAGACTTCGACACCATACCATTGATTCTCCCATTGCGCAGGTAAATGTTACATTGGATAACAACACTGTAACATTTCCTCTGGATCAGAAGTTGAATTTCGACTTTTCGCACGATACGAATATTATGAGTATTTTGACGGCGTTTGGGTTTACGCAGTTTGCGCAGTATTTACCTGCTGATAGGATTGTTCCTCGCGATTTGGTGGTTTCGCATTTGGTGAGTTTCTGATGAGTGAGAAGGGGTTGGGGTTGTTGCAAAAAAGACTGACAGGTGTAAGGAACCATTTGCTGCGCGTCTGGATATGGAGGTTATCAATGCTCCTTCTCCGGTCAAGACTTCACGTAAAATTGAGAATCTGTACGAAGAAGGTAAGTGATTCTCTTCTTCGCACATGGAACATCAAGTAACCTCGTCCAAAAACAGGCAAAGCAACAAAGTACATCCACTTCATCCTCAATCAACGCACCATCCCTCTCCATCGCAGCTTCCCTGAGTGTGAAGAGCGTGATGACGGTTGGTGTGAGCTCGACACTTTCCTCGCAGTCCAGAGCAAGAGTTTTGAACTCTCTCAGTATGACTGGAGATGCAATGGTGACTACCCTGCTGTTCCTTATGGTAACATCACCGATGGTGCGCCCATCCACACTAGATCTTAAGCAGCAAGAGGAAGAGCAGACCTCGATGTGTTTTTCCGTCATGTATCAAAATCAGATCGTTTATTTTCTTTTGATGTCATTATAGAAAAAGTGTCTTTGATTCCGAAGATTGTAATCTAAAGTGCGAATAACCACAATCCTCCAACAAAAAAAAAAGGCACTCCTCAGTGATGCAATGCTAGTATGCGCGCAAAAAGGGACAGAATCGACGGCAAGGAAAAAGAGCCAAAAGAAACTTCGCGTTCCTCTTTTTATTCTCTATGCAAAGTAACTCTTCCACAACACACCCTCCAAATCCTCTAATTGTTCAGGTTGGAATACCTGTGATATGATGTTAGCAATCAATTGTGTTTGGAGGCCATAAGATCGATTCTTACCTTGAGATCCACATGCCAAGTGTCCTGTCTCGTCTTTCTGAACTCGCTCAGAATGGTCTTGACAGCTTTGCCGACGACACCAGGATCGTTGGCTGCCTTCATGGCAAGTGTAGCCAGAGCTTCAGGCAGCCACTGTGGAGGTGGACTGGCGTAAGGGAAGGCCTGGACCAGCGAGCCGAGACCGAGAACAGCAGCATGGCGTGTGATAACAAGACGGTTCTGCTCAGGTGTGGGTGTGCCAGGAGGCCCTGCATTTCTGGCACGCTTAGGCAGAGGGTTGTTCTGAAGCAACTCTGTGAAGTGTGACTTCAATTTGGTTACGGCTCTGTCACGGAATTCAACTGGCGAACAACGGATCATGCCAGAGATGGTCTGAGCTGCTCCAAGGCGGACTTCGAGCTGCGTATCATGCAGCATGTCTCTAACACTGTTGAGCAGATACTCACGGCGCGAGGATTCCATGATGAATAGGTAGCGGAAGTAGAGTACTTGGATGTTGATCAAGGTACGCAGACGTTGGTGCCATGCTTGGCTGGTCCTGCCAATCTCGACAAGACTCTTTGCAAGAGCCTCATCCTCACCCTTTCTGTGAGGGATGTTGGGGAACTGCTTGAAGACGCTCCATGCATGAGACTGCAATTCGGGATCTTCCTTGACATCCATCATGTGAAGAAGTTGCTGCATGAAAGGATCAGGCAAGAACTCGATCAGCGTGGTACAATCATAGTTGTTGACTGTAGACTCTAGCCAGTACAACACGGTCTTACTGGCCTGTGTGTACGGTGTCGGAGTCTGAACGCCAGGAGGTCTTTCTTGGCGCCACTTCTCGAGTCTCTCAAAGACGTCCTTGATGGTTGCGCGGAATTCTTCTGTTGCTTGGAAAGGCCGTGTGCCAATGGAAGATGCGTCTTTTTGCGCCTCCATTAGAGCATTGACATCCTTGTAGCCCTCGTAGTAGCGGCTGCGGTATATGGCTGACAATGTATGACCAATGTTTTCGCGAACGCCCTTGTAAGGGTGATCAAGATGCTTCAGGAAATCCTCGAGGATAGGCTTCTCCTTTTGGAAATGCCAGCCAAAGGTGCCGACGACAAGCTGTAAGAGAGTGATTTTGGAGCTCTCTTTGAAGGCAGCGTTGGTCGACATATCCAGTCTGAAGCTGGAGAAGTAGTCGACAAGAGGCCAGCATCGTCGAGGATCTCTGGCACAACCAGTGAGAGTCAAGAAACTACTCCAGTATGACAAGTTCTCTGGTGTCAGGCCGTCTTGGAAGATGCGTTCGAGAAGGGGGAACACGAACTCCCAAACCTTCTCCTTCACCTTAGGTTGGCAGTCCTCTGCAGCATTGATGAGAGCACCCATAATCTCCGCAGTAGCACGGTGCTGATGCTTGTCACTTCCATCACCGAATGTAGCCTTTGTAAGGTCGATCACATCGTCAAAGGTTGCTGGTGTCAGACCGACCATGACAAGGTCCAAGACCCATGACATGACTGTGCAGTTCGTCGTGCGGAAACGATCCTGAGCGTCTCGCGGTTCCTGCTTCATGTAGTCGAAGAAGACGGAGATCCATTGGCGGTCAATGTGCATGCCAATACGCTTGCGAGTTTCGACTTCCACCTTGTCGTAATCAAGATCGACGGCATGGTTCTTAGACACGCGCATCACCTTGTCCCATACCAGCCAACCAGGGTACTCGGCATCGATGTAGTACTCAGCCTCAGGTTGCGCGAAGGCGTCTAGGTACTGCTTGGTCCATTCGGGATCCTCGGGCTTGGTTTCGACGACCATGCGGTCAGGCGGGAACTGCTTGTCAAGGAGGTAGTTCTCGTACTTATGCTCAGTCATGGATCTCGTCTGGATAAGACTGCAGATTGCGAGCAATGCGTTCGCAAAGAGTACACGTAATGACGGATGCGAGTCGATCACACCCTTGACCACCAAGTCGAGCATACCGTCCGAGGCGATGGTCTCATAGCGATAGTCAAGACCAATGACGAGGGCTGCGACACGCTGAGACTTACGCCAATGCGAGTCTTTGATCATTAAGACCAAGTCAGAAGATAGTTCAGACTTCTTGCCCTCGATTAACATTCTGCGCTGGCGAATGCGGTCTTGCTTGGGGGGAAGCAGAGCCTTGGCATCTTCCAAGGAAGTTGCGACCATCTTAGACTTGTCCGAAGGTTGGGGGTTGCTCTCAGCTGGCCAGATACTATCAACAGTCTTCTCATCCAAGATGACCATGCGATCTAGAGCTCTGCACATCGAGTGTACCTGGAAGTTGGCGTTGCTAACGAGCTTCTGGATACTGGGTTTGTCGGTCTCTCCCACACGAATAAACAGTCTGATGAGCCTGGGTGTGAACTTCCAGTTGCGCTCAATGGGACGAGCTAGACTACCGAATAGCAGAGAGAAGACGGCGCCCTTGATACGCGGGAAGTCCGTCTTGTTGACGGCATCTTCCAGAGCATCCAGAAGAGGGGGGATGATAAGGGGCTTGGCTCCGATGATACACTGGACAGCCGACTCGGATGCGGTTTGAGCTGTGCGGCGAATGTCTGTGTAGACCGAAACACTTGACTGAGCCAGATCGAGCAAAAGCACCTTGTCAAGATCCGATGCTGCGCGAGGCGACTCGTTGTATCTCAACCGTTGGAAGTGGTACAAGTTCGCGCGTCTAGCGAGAAGAGGTCGTGGATAGGCCTTGCGTGTACCACTGAACTTATAAGGGTGAATGTCTGCTGAAAGGAGACGGCTCAATCTGTCTAGGACGTGAGCAGAACGCTCAATACCAATATCGATGAACCATGAGCGGTAGGCTGTGTAGAGTGCGTTGAAACAGAGAACGTCGTCTTGCTGATGTTGGGTCAAGAACTCGTGCACGCGGTGCAAGGTCTCACCAGTTAGACGACGTAACTTATGCACAGTTGCGTAGTGTGGGCTGCTAGTCTTGAGTGGATAGCCGGTGGGGTAAATAAAAGTCTTGCGGATCTTGTCATCGTCGGGTTCAGCGAGATCGCTTGGACTCTGTTGAACTTCCTGCTTGGGCGAAATGGTGCCATTGACTTCAGTGTCATGACCACTGACGGGAGTGACAGATTCATCATCCGAGCGGAAGAAGCAGGAGATACCCGAGATGAGCAAGCGCAGAAGGACAAGGTTACGAGACACCTCGTCTGACCAATCTTTGCCTGTTCCGTCTCGCTTGACAGGCGAATCATCGCTACTAGTCAACGCGTTGAGTGCATCGATGGAACGCTTGCCTTGATACTCGAAGATCCTCACAGCGAAGTCTATCTCGGCTTCCTTGGGCACATGCCATTGGATGTGCAGATTCTTCGGGTCCGGCAGTTTAGCCCAGTCACTCGGCTGCAAACCCTTGGTCAGATCTGCCTGGTCGTACAATGAGTAATCGGCAGTGTAGGTAACAGTCAAGTTGAGTAGCAAATGATGGACAAAGTTCGAGACATGGACAAGAGGAATACCCTTACACTTGTCCTGCATGTAACTAGCAATATCGAACAGTTCGTCCTGGAAAGCCAGTACATCGGAGCCTACGTGGACAACGCACATGCTCAATAGACTGATGTTCCACACCAAAGCACGATCGCGAGGCAAGATCTCGGAACCAGACGTTCTGGTTGAGCCAGCACCGTTCTCGTCAATCTCTGTTCTGATACCTGAGATCAAGTCAGGCAAAAGACGGCTCAAAGCCTTGTTGGGAGAGACTTTGACTAGCGTGTTGCAGATGAACGCCATAGCATCACGAGCTTGGTGCACGACATGATTGGTGACGAACTTGGCGATCTGCTGGAGGGCGATGTCGTAAAGCTCAGGCGACAAAGCTGCGAGCAAGGGCGCAAACGCAGCAGGCAGAGTGTTGACAACATTTTCTTCGGGAGAACCACTCTTGACACGAGAGGCGTCGGGCAGGTTCTGAAGCAAAGTGAAAACACGACCGAGGAAAGCGATCAGGAACTCAGCGAACCCAGCTGTTGATGATCGAAGGATAATCTCTTCGTCCTCGTCGGTGAGCTCGTTCTCGTAGTCCAACTCGATCTGGGAGCCTTCGGTCTCGAAGCGGTCGACTTGCTGTGTGATCCACTCGACTGCAGTAGCAGTGCTACCAGACATCGGCTCACCGTCTGAGTCCAACTTGGCGCTCTTGGTAAGATCATGCAGTGGGATGTTGTAGCAGACAGCCTGAACAAAGGAGAGCGAATTCATAGTCTTGTCAAGATCGTTTGCATCAATACCAGGCAGAGCCAAACCGAGCAGAGTAGTCAGATGACATCTGAAACCCTTTGTACGAGCAATGATTCTAGACAGCATTTGGAGAGCACGGATAGACGAAGTGGTTCTGTGCACCTCGACCAGTCCTTGCATGGCAGGGTAAATTCTTTGCAGAGCGCCAGGAAGAACCAGATTGGGCTCAAGGAAGGCCAAGCATTGCAAAGTAGAGAGAGCATAGTTGACAGCAGTGCCACTCTTGGAGTAAATGTTCATGAAAACGACTTCTCTCAAACACATGACAAAGCGTCTCCGTAGCTCGGGAGTCAGCTTACGCTCCTCAGGCATTTTGTATTCACCACTCTCCTCTCTATTCCATCGCATAACGAAGAAGTCCGCGAGGTAGTAGACCAGCTGTGACAGCGTTTTTGTCCAAGCACCTGTATTTGAGGGATGGAAGAAAGTCTCAATACCCTGAATCAAGCCCTCAAGCTGATGTAAGACGGACCTACCGTCCTTCACGTCAAGACAAGCTGGTGACAGAGACATGATGATCCATCTTGCAATGCTTCTTGAAGCGGGATGCTTGCGAGGATCACGCTCAAGAAGGGCAGACAAACCTGCACCGAGGTCGATGTTGATATGGTAAGGTGACGAGGCCTGGCCAACAGGAATCTCAAGCAATCTTAGAATAGAGGTGAAGACCATGGACGTCTGTTCAGCGGTGTAGATACCGTGCTCGCTGAAGGGGACATGTTCAACGGTCAGACAGTCGCGTGACAATCTGGAGAACATGTCGAGGAAGCGCTGATCGGTGAAGGTGGAGCGATTTATTATTGACCAGAGGTGGAAGAATGTCGGGAGATAGTATTGAGGCTGGATTTTAGGTTGGTTCGGCGGAGGGGCGTGGGTGGGGAAGAAGAGGTTGAGCAGGCCTAGCACGACAAAGGCGTTCTCTGAGGGCGACATGGAGAAGAAAGGGAGTAGCTCGTCGAGGATGGCAGGGAGCTCTTGCGGGTCGAAGAAGAGCTGGGCAAAGGTGCAGATCTTGGTGAGTGTTCGAATGCTGCGCTTGCTTGAGAAGGTATTGGGTGTCGCAAACTCGCCGGGCAAGACGAAGACCTTGATCTGCTGATACAGTGGCCTCCAGTCGAGTACCAGATCGTCTATAGGCTTGAGGTAGTGGCGGCGCTTGGTCAAGACCATGAACATGCTGGCAAAGCGCTCGGCGACCGTGTACTCGAGGCCTGGCGCTAGGGCAAGTTCATAGTAGAGCTTGGTCAGACTGATACGCTGTTGACGATTGAGGTCGAACTTCAGCGACAGCCATCCTCGAATCTCCTTTGTCCAGTGCACTGCTCCCGGGACGAAGTCGCCCGAACTGACGGCAATGTATAGGTGCTTGATCATGTCATCCACATCTTGCTGTCTTTGATCGGGCGTTTCGGTCTCGTAGGGTAGGTATTTGGTGTAAGGAAAAACGCGAGGGCGAGTTCGACTTGATCTATTGTCGAGGCCGTCGGGCGTTGTGGTTCTTGACATGTCGGTACTGGAAGGGTGGTTGCTGTCGTTGGCGACATCGAGCATTTCGGAGTCTCTGCCAGATGCTCGGGCGTGAGGGCCGGGGTCGCTGTTGGTGACCATGTTGTGTGTTTCGATGGGCTGTCTAGCACTTCATTGGATGGCGAACCGCTACGAAGCTGACGTCGATGTCGACGGTAGTGCTCACACGACCGGAGATGGTGTAAAGTCGTGGGCAGAGGAGAGTCTTGTGGAGAATTATCCGGCCTCTTTCTGCAGGGCGTTTGCCTGTGCGACCAGTGTCTAGAAATGATAATAAAGTCGCCCCTTTGATGGATGCGATGTTGTACACTTGTCGTAGATGTGTTTCGTTGCCCGATGCTGTAAACTCCTGCACCCGAGTCAGTTCGTCGGCTTTTGTCTTCTATCTCCGTTCGTCAGCAAGCCAATCTCAAGTCGCGTCTTCTAATAATACGCGTCTGCTGTGAGAGCGTACCTGATGATGATATTCTGATCCAAAAGGCTTGAACACTTCAAGGAACGTTTCCAGAATATCGTAGAATCCTAACGGAAAGAACGACTTTGGTTGCTAAAAAAGCGCTTGCCTTAAGTATTTCTTACTCAAGGCAGTAACACGACACGCACGCTTGTCCGGACTCTTCCAACGTCGACACCAGTTGTCCCGACTCCGTGTCTTTGGACTTTCTTCTTTATCTTTGTCAACCACTGGTTTTCCGTTCTTACTCATCTCTATTCAAGAACGAAAAAAAAACCATACATTATCATGGGTTCATACTACAATATTGATGCAATCTTGACGGATTCTCAGGTACAAGAAACAAATCTCCCTGTTTCAGCAAGAACCAACTGACCGCTCAAAAGAAAGTGCCTTGCACCTTCGAACTATCTGTCCCAAATCTAGGGTATCTACAAGGCAACCCAGGAGAAGATGTATGTCCTTATGATCTCATCGATCCCACTCTCCGCTAACCCAGGTCTCAGATGAAACAAGGCTCCAAAGTCGAACTACCACTCTGGCTAGCTGAAATGCTGGCCGTAAGCAACCCATCAGGAAACTCATCACTGGCAACCCTCGACTTACCCCAAGCCCTATCCCAACGGGTCATGAATGCCCTAAAAGCAGACCCAAAGACGGTAGACCTACGAGCACAAGCCCAACACTTTTACAACATCGGGGCCCGTATGCTGGAACTATTCGAAGAAGAGGAAATGGTAGACATTCTGACTGATGTAAGTATTGACATTCACGCTTTCTGCGACTGATCACATTTTCTGATTCTCGACACGGCAAAATATAGACATTCAAACAACGTGCAGTTGAGATCTCAGATCAAGCGCTAAACTCACGAAGTGCATTGGGTGAAGGTGCTGACTTTGCGAGGGGATTGGATGATACAGAACGACAATGTAAGTTGCCGGTGCCCAACCAAAAGCTACCCTTCAGAAGTCTGATCCATGTGTTTCTGCAGTGTTCCGTGCCGCTCACGATGGCAACAATGCAGTCAAGAAATGGTTCGAGACAGCCCAAAAGTCTTGAGATCGCTTTATGAGCATCAGATCATAATCAGACACTTGCTTTCATGTCTAGACAGAGCCACCTTCTTTCAAGGCTTCGAGAAAGCATGAGACCGTGGTGAGGTCAAGGCAGACCTACACCAGCTATGGCATGCAGAACTCTAGAACCTAGCACCATGCAGGACAGTCGTGCCGCGACAGAGCAGGATGGCTCGATAGAGAAGGACAAATCGGGGAAGGAGCAGCAGGGACGAGATAGGTCAAATAGGTAGAGGGGTACACCAATCAACAGATAGAGGATGGGAAGAGTAATGGGTAACACAACAAATCAGAGCAGCAAGAGCTTCACGATCACTAGATTCACTGCGCCGACATATTACTAAAGTCATTGCGCATACACTTAGATGAACCTCTTGTTAACAAAATGGAAAGTGGGTATCATGATTCGAAGGGGTCGTTAAAGGAATTTTTTGCAGCACGACAAAACTGTCATTCTGGTGCCGGAAGATAACTCGAAAAGCTTTTGTTTCCCACCAGAACCCCAGTCCGCAGCCAACGCCAGATGGAAAGTGACAATCAATGGTGCACTTAGATCTTGATGGCGTTGTCAAGGGCCTTCTGCTTCTTCTGCTGCTTAGCAACAGCCTTGGCGCCCATGATACCACCACCCCAGTGGCGCTTGGACTCCTCGGTCTTGGCCATGTAACCATCCTTGACGGCGGAAACGAGCTTGGAGAGCTCAGAGCTGTCCTCAGAGCGGACCTCGGTGAAGGCAAGGACGGCAGCGGTCTGAGATGGTTGTTAGTATGTGGTTGCACGAATAGATAGACAGTCGAAGAGATGCTCACCTTCTTGTGGACGACCGTTCCGAGACGGGCCTTGCCCTTGACGATGGCGTATGGGACACCCATCTTCTTGCAGAGAGCGGGAAGGAAGACAACAAGCTCAATGGGGTCAACATCGTTGGGGATGAGGACGAGGGAAGCCTTCTTGTTCTCAATGAGGCCAACAACGTGGTTGAGACCGTACTTGACGGTGTAGGGCTTCTTGGAGACATCCTCCTTCTTCTTGCCCTCGGAG
>SWBJ01000533.1:0-26639 GCA_024195555.1 Aureobasidium sp. EXF-12298
AAACTGGGCATCCCGTCCGCTCTGCCATACATAAGCAGTTGAACGGCAGATTAGTACTACGGTGGGTGACCACGTGGGAATCCCTGCTGCTGTATGTTTCGTATCTTTTTTGTCTGCTCAGAGCTCCTTCTTTCTTTTCTTCTTTATTGCTGTGAATCTTTTTTTGTTCTTCTTTTCTTGTGTGGGTTTTGTGCCTCTTTGCCTCTGAGAATAGTGTTTCGGAGATCTTGCTCAAAGTATTCATACAGATTATTTTGATCCGCATGTCTCTTCATGTGAAACTCCCTCGGCTCTTTGCCCATGTTTACATTTGGCTTCGATTCCAAAAATTCAAGGTTTCGTATCCATGATACTGTAATAGTAAGCAGGAGATTGGCTCGCTCTGCTTTTGCACTTCTTGTGCAATTTCCTGTCGAGTATGATCGCCAATCGCAATTTCTTGCAAGTATGAAGATATGGAAATTTTGACGCAAATGAACGTGAAAAAGGTGCTTGCTGGTTCAATCCTAGACAGAACGAAACAGATTCGTGACAACATATAGTCAATAAGGTTGGGAAAGGGCTCTGCATACCCAACTCCAAAAGCCCAAAATCCAACCTCCGTTTGTGCTAAAGACAGTCACAAATTCTACAACCGACCTCTTCTCTATGCCGAGATACAAGGGTTTGTTGTGAGCTATCGGAATACATAGTTATGACTAAGATGTAAGTCTGGCCATTGAGATAGATAGCCTTTCGTCGAGGTTTCTCTCTGTAAGAGACTATATTTCTCGCAAAGCCAATTGTGCATTCCTAAATCTATGTATACTGTAACTATCTTTAGCACAAGGGGAGAAAAACAAGCAAACCGAAAAAAAAACAATAGTACCAAGAAAGATTCTCTTCGCCATCAGGAAACAAAATGTCTGCCTCTCAACGTACTTCTAACCCCAAACATCTTGCTGCCACCTCTTGAACTTCTTCTGCTTATCCGAAAACTCTTTGACTTCATCTTCAGTCCACTTCATCCTGGTTCCCAACTCTTTACCTACAGTATAAAGCACTTCCCTCGCCATGCCCGCCGATCCACAGATGTAAAAGTTTGCATTTCCTTCTGTGAGCAAGGTACACACGTCTTCCGCGTATTCTGCAATTCTGTGCTGTACATAGACACCCTTGCCGTTATCAGGACGCGAAAATGCAGGTACCAGAGTGAACAAATCGCCGACTTGTGATTTCAAGGCGCCAAGTTCGGAAGAGTAGAGGTAATCTTGGGTTTGGTTGCGGCAGCCGAAGAATAGGTACATGGGTCCGCAGTCCCGACCGACTGACTGCATGCGCGCGCGTTCGAGCAGGAAAGCGCGGAAGGGAGCTATGCCTGTACCTGCTGCTACCATAATAATGGGATGGGAAGCCAAAGCAGGAAGCTTGAAGGTTGATTTGCGGACGTGGGCGTGGATGCGGCCGCCGGCGAGTACATCTTGGGGTCCGTTGAGGGGATAGGTGAGACCCTGTGGGTGGGGTTTGGTTTGTTGCTCTAGTGATTCTTTGAGAGCGAGCATGTAGTTGGTGGATAATCCTGGGATACGTTCGTTTGTTCCTGGGAAGACTGTGTCGGAGACGACGGCGGTGAGGGCTGCTGATCTGGGTGACGCGACTGAGGAGGAAGAGATGGAGTAGTATCTTGGTTGCATGACGGGAAGGATTTCGACAATGAATGACAAAGGAATGTCCTTCCAGACGCCGTCCCCAGAGGCAGCTTTCTCGAGAAGCCTTCCAAGGTTGATGTAGTTCGAGTGCAGGAAATTAGCATATGCTCCCTTGCTGCTCAATCGTATCAAGAAGTCTTCTGCGGCTGACGTGGGTGCGAATTGAATCAGCGACGTGATGGTCTCTCTGGAGACTGGAGCGCAGGTCTCAAGATAATGACCGAGAAGAGCATCCAACGTCGTAGGGGTAGGCACCTTGACTTTGACTTCTTCCTCCAATGAAAGAGTAGTGATGGGTATCTGCCTCCTGCTAGTCAATCCAAGAACGCGGAGCAATCGATTAACTTCGACATCAGGGTTGATGGGCCAGACTCCAAGGTGGTCGCCAGTCTTGTACTTCAACTCAGGATGTTCGCTAAAGTCGACCTCCATATGGATGCAATTGCGGTGTTCAGAAACTTGGAAGAGCTCTCTTGTGTTCCTTACTGGAAGGGAATACACGGCTGACATGCCGCTGTTGGTCTTCCTATCAGAAGTCTTCTCTGCAGGAACACCATGGTTGAGATCAATAAGCTCGAGAGATTCGTCCTCGAATACTTTGAGAGATGGCTCATAGACCGGATCGCTTTCAGTATAGCCAAGCTGTGTCCTGAATGTCTCGAACACCTTCTCTTTCCATTCAAGATAGTGCTCCTCAGTTTCGCCTTGAGCATCGTCTGCCAGACCAGTCGACAGCAAAGCATGCGCTCCAAGGGCGTTGAGACGTTCCACCACAACTTTGATGACTTGATTGTAGTGCTTGTAATTCGAGTTCCCAAGTCCAAAAGCCATGTACTTGAGCTCTGCTAGAGGCTTGTCCGAAGTGGTGTGAAGCCATTCCCAGAAGCCGTGTAAGTTATCACTTGGATCACCCTCTCCAAAAGTCGAGGCAAGGAAGATGCAGAGTTTGCTCGCTGTTATCTGAGCGATAGTCGATGGCTCGTAGTCCGAAGCATCAACAGCCAGAACTTTAAGACCAAAGCGTTGGTGGCATTCTTTGGCAAGACGAATGGCCATGCGTTCTGCTGTTCCGCTCTGAGAACCCCAGAAGATGACCATGTCGGCTTCCTAGACAGATAGAATCAGTATGTTGTGATGTTCGAGAGTCGATCATCCTCACAGTCTCTTCAATCTTCTCGGCGATATTGCGAGTCTGTTGTGCACCAGCTCTTCCACCCATTAACTCTTGCGGCCGCTCGAACCACTTGTAGTGGTATGGATCTGGTTTGTCCCATAATGTTCCCTTGAACATATATGCAGCGCTCGCAGCGCCTACTAAAGCCATCGCGGCAATATCCTCAAAGCCAGCATTTTTAGACAGGTGTGTCAACACATTGTTCAAAGTCGGTGTGTTTGTGAATGCGGTAGTCATGTTGACGTGTCGCTTGTCCAAACTGATGAGGATATAGATTGAAACTAGGAAAAGGGAGGTGCTGTTGAAAAGGTGCAAGCAGATGGACGTGTTCGCAAAGGAAAAGACCTACACTCTCTTATGTATGTGTTTCGTTGCAACACTGTCGGATCACATTTCCACTTCCTAGGACTTAGCAAGATAGTAGCTTTAGTCTCTCGCTTACTCGCCGAGTCAGAATGGCAGTTGCATGGTCTCTGGGTCGAGAGTTCCTTGTCTGCAGAGACAAACCTTCCTTCCCCAGAGCAGAGGAGGGCTTGCGGGGTAGGTGAGGCCTGGGGCTCCGCTCTTCGGAGCAAATTACTGCTTTCAGAGCCCAAAGATGCGCCAACGAGCTGCATACCGTTATGGATACGCCGCTGCCTCTTCTTTCTACAACTGTTCTGGAAATCATCTGCGCGAGGACCGCATGTATCGAATTAGGATCTCAAGGGAATGGTACATTTTACATGCTCAGCAGTCTGACAATCTGCAGCACGGCGAGTACGAAGAACGAAAAGAAAGTTACTGTACAGGCGCACGCGCTTTTCTGGAATAGCCCGACGCGAAAGAAAAGGTATTGTAGTCAGACAGAGCCAAAAGAAGGATATAATTTCTGCTGCGCTGTAGCACCGTCTACCTTCTCGGACCACCGACTCTACCGAAGCCCAAGTTACTTCTGGCAGTGGTGGCGATCTTGTGGATACCGGTACGCTTCTCCCAAGCAGAGCTGCGGCCCTCAATGATGGCAACAATCTCCTCGGCAACACGCAGAGCGAACATGTCACGGCCACTGCCGCGCGACTTGCGCTTGGAAGCAGCGTCCAGGATCCACTCGAAGGCGGTACGACGGCGTTGGCGAAGACCCAATGGGACAGGGATTTGCAAAGCGACACCACCACCGGCAGCACCACGCTGGGAACGGATACGCATGAGAGGGGCAATGCTGTCAACAGCGAGTGTGAGGTAAAGGACAGGGTTCAAAGGAAGGTGGGATGGTGGGGCTGTGGATTGAATCAGCTAGAGCACAAGATGAATGGATTTGATAAACTCACGAGCACCGGGGAGAAGAGGTCTACTAGGATTGTAGTTGGGAGGAGACTGGGTGCGCAGATATGTCAGGATGGTAGACATGTTGCGCTGGGCGACACTGAGCTTGCCGTGCTGCATCATCAGGTTGGTGAACTGGCGCACCACGGGGTCGTAGCGGTAGTCTTTGTGTGCATTGCTGGGCAGCGGCAGGGCGGGCAAGCCGAACTTGTGGCCGACGGGAGCGGCAGTAACAGGAGTGGCAGGTCCAGACAGTTCCTGAGCACCGAAGTTTGTGTTTGCGATCAGGGCATCGTCGAAGGGGTTGTCGTTGTGCTCGCTCAATTCCTGGTTGCGGCGGGCGTATGTCGAGAATGAACGGGTTCCTGAAGGCTTGGGAGGAGTGGCACCGGCCTTGATGCTGTCCTTGAGCACTTGGGGTGCCTTCTTCTGTGCTTCCTTGTCTTCTTCGAGCAGCTGCAGATTGTTAGTCTCTGCTAACTCAATCCACGAGGCTGCACTCGACACACCTCCTGCACCGGTGTGCCCATTTCCAAGTCGGGACCTGAGCCTCCACGGATCTTCTCAATCTTTGCAGCCTCCTCGCTGACGTGCTCTTGCTGGTTCATGTTGGGTCCAGCGCCTCCGCTCTGCTTAGGGTCGGTTGCGTAGTTACGGCGCCATGATGCTGCGATGGGGCTCTGGATTGTCGCGAATGTCCTCGGACGGAAGGCCAACGCCCTTGATGTTGCGAAAAGGCTCATTGTGATGTGTGGTGGTTGATTCTATCGTCGTCGCTGTTTCTTTCTGACGATGACTTCAGTTTCGGAGGTCACGTGCGACCCAATTTATGCACTGCATAACCCACTTGGAGGCAGCCGATGTCGCCCTGCCATCTCTTTTCTTGCTTTACTCCTACGCACTTCTGATCTCATCACCATGCTTGTTAGATCGATCGTGCATGCAACATCAATATCACCACGTGTTATAGAAGCTACATCAGCGAAGGCTGCATCATTGTCGCAATTGCAAGTGGGAAGCTCGGAAAGAATTCGTCTGATCATTAGGAACAACAAGGCAGATATTATCTAGTCACTTCAAGCCATAACGACAGGCTTCTCAGACAGACTCTCTCTCGCTCTCCTTCTAATCCTCACCGGCAGCGCTGAAAGGTGCAGATTCATAAACTCATGCCTCTGGGGCTCGAATGCCGGGTCTGCGAGCTCAAAGTCATAGCGATGCAACATACTAGCCAACACAACAGTCTGCTCTAGATATGAAATGTTGCGTCCAATGCAACCTCTTGCTCCCGCAGAGAAGGCCACAAAGTAAGGTCCTAGTTCTTTTCCTGCTTCACCCAGCCAACGCTCGGGTGTGTACTTCTCGGGGTCTGGGAATATCTTGGGATCGCGATGGGCGACAAAAGCCGACACTGAGACTGTGGTATTGCCAGGAACAAACTCGCCGCAGATAACGCTGCCTTCGGGAGGAGTGGCGCGAGTCAGACCGTGAGAAGTAGGTGGGAAGATGCGCATCGACTCATCGAGACAAGCGCGTAGATATGGCAAGTACTTGACCTTCTCGTACGGTGCGATCACTTCATCCTCATCAAGCACATCGTCAACTTCATCCCGAAGCTTCTGCATACAGGCAGGATTCTTGAGAAGCATGTACATGACGTTTGTCATTGCGATTGCAGTGGTCGTGGAGCCAGCGTTCATCATGATAGACACTTCGGCAGCAATTTCTCCGAACTCAAGGTTGTTTGCAACTCCATTCTTGTCGTGCATCATTGCTTCGAAGAAGTCGTCGAGCTTTTCACCGGCTTGGTAGCGCTTCAGACGCTCGGTGGTCAGGTTGAGGACAATGCCATCCCAGCCTTCATTGAGCTTCCACAGACGGTTGTAGTGAGGGAGCCATTTGCTAAGCTTGACAAGTGGTTTGTAGTAGTCATAGCAGTAGCCAATAACGGAGTTTGCTTGTGAGTTTGCGTAAAGACATTCGCGGTAGTTTGACTCAAAGCTGGAACCATCCCAGCGTAGGGACTTTGTGCGGTCGCTGCCTTGGTCGAGAAACCCGAGACGATGGCTGATACCAATATCGGCGATAGCGTCAAGTGTGAAGTAGTTGAGCCAGGGCTTGTAGTCAACAATTTCATCGTGGCCGTAATCACTGCAACGCTTGTCGATTTGATTGATGAGGCGGATGGTCTTGTCGGCAACCTTGAATTCCCACTCCTCGAGGTTCTTCAAGGCATAAGCTGAAGAAAGCACTTTGCGCTTGCGCTGGTGCTCCTTCTTGTCGACTACATCGGCCAGATGGTAGTGAGTACCGGCGGTTACCACGTAGTTCTCGTCCTTGGTACACTTGGTGTTATGGCCATAGATATCCTTGATGGCCCTAGTATCGCCATACGAGAGAGAGTTAGGCCCAACTCTGATGACAGGCATACCGGAAGCATGAAGCTCGAGCAGCTTTTTTGATCGGAAGCCTTTCTCTGAAAGAAGCATGTACGGAACATTCGTGATTCCAGAGAGAAAGTGCATGTTGGGATATCTCCTTAAGCCTTTAGGATCCTTGAAGTAGTCGAAAGTCCATTTTGCAAGCACGAAGAAGAGACCTGCAAAGAGTGCAGATACACCAAAGAGAACTCCGTACATGTTGGGTAATGGTTTGAATAAATCCAAGTTGGTGGTTGTTAGAATGCTCTAAGTTCAGAAAGGCATAGAGGCTTCATATATACTTACCTCTCCTGCCAAAGTCACAAAGCTACAAACACTTGGAAGGATATGCTCCATCCCAGCAGAGTAACTTTGAGCGAAGGTTCAACAATCCCAGCCCTCGCCGATACTCACCTTGGCATAATACAGTAACTGCCCCACCATCTTCATCTCCACCCCGGAAATCAAAAGGGCGGGGTACGTTGTCTTCAAACCCCAGGTTGACTGGTTGGAGGTGAAGTAGGCGTTTGAACGTTAGCAGGCCGAAAGTTGCTGCTTTGCCTGGAGTAGGAAAATGTGCCCGATCACTGCTTCCACGGTTCCAGCAATTTTTCCCGGTTCCTCTTTGAGCAGACATCGGAGTTTCTCCTGCCCTCTTTGCGATGATTACCTCTTTGCGATGATTACCTATTTGCTCGCAAGTCTGAGCGCATTCGATGTCCACGAACGAGAACGGTCGTTCTCTGTTCGGCAGCCCGTTCTCCACCTATGTGGTGGAGTTTCGAGGGCGTCTTGACAATTGCCGAACGACAACCTGACTATTGACAGGTTAAGCATGCGTTGGTCGGCTATTTGTAGCTTGGATCAGCATGACATGCAGAGTGTCGCAAGTCTGAGGACGAGGGTAAGATGTTCCGGAAAAGCAGCAATCATCGGCTATACTTCGGTGAGGCAAGCATACTGAGATGGTGCTTCGGCCATCAAGTTGTGACTTGAAGCTACATGTGTACAAGAATGTGAGAATGGGTTGTCAATTTCGGAGCTCACTGCCCGTGATTACAATGTGGAACTTTGAAGAAAGCTTGTAGTGAGATGACGGATTGACCAGGAATTTTGTGGCTGATTTTGAGAGCAGGATCACTCCTATTACATGTCCAATTCATTACTCTAGGGACTGAAGCAGTGAGATAATCTGATACTAGCAGTTTGGGGGACTAGAGGCCTCATTCATTCCATGTTTCGACCGATACGCTGTGCTCCGATGTCAGTTCAGCTCTGGTTGCAGAGCCCAGGGACCAAAGAAGCACCACGACCAACCAAGCCATCAAAATAGGCCAAGACATTCTGCAGAGGCACCATATCGACCTCATTTCTCAGCGTGGGACTCGAGCTTCTCAAGACCTGTCCACCCCACAAAATGCGTACAAACCACTCATTGTGCTTGGAGTAGAGCTCAAAAACGACCTCAGAGCCCATGCCTGGCCATACCATCTCCTGAATTTGGAGCAGGGCCAGCAAGCGAGAGATACTGCCATCATGGGCAACGTCATGTCTGTAGATGATAGAGTCGGTGCCATTTTGAAAGGCACGGAAGTGGTTCGCCAGCTCAGCAACCCAGATACCATAGCTGCGACGAGCATACTCAAGAGTTTGAGGTCCAGCTGAGCGGTACAGGAAATTGTACTCGTATTCGCCGAGGCGGAAGACCTCGTTTGCCTGAGACTGGGTGACGCAGACGCCAGTGGTGCTGTTGCAGGGCAAGGGCTTCGAGTGACAGAGGCGAGCGGAAAGGTTGTCAAAGTAGTGGTCCCAGGACTGGTGCCAGGCAGTGGCACTGGAGGAGATACCGGATATGGCGTCCAAAGCACTAGCAAGACCAGATGAAGCAGTGAGATGAGCGGTCCAATTTGCATTAGTGCTGCCTACGCCATAAGACGAGTAGAGGGTGGATGCAGAGGAGCATGTATAGGCAGGCTCCAGACTATCGATTGAATCAGGTTGAATCATCAGGGGAATGTTCTTGTCGCTCAGCGAGGCAAACATGCCAGGGATCAAGTTACTCGCGACTTGAGAAGTGATGACATTGTTGGTCACACGGAATTGCATCTTGTGGGAGTCATATTTTGCGGGTAGGAAACCAAGCAAACCGTGATAGACGCCGTAAATGTCTTTGCCATGCTGGTGACTGTCATCAAGACCTCCCGCAGTCAATTGAGGAAATTGACATGTGCCGTTGAAGCCTTGCGGGGCCAAAGGGTTTGAGGGAGAGGTGAAGACACTCCAATATGTCAACGCCGAGGAATTGGCGTTGGCACCAGTGAAGGTGTTGGCATTGTAGTAAAGACCTTCATCCGAACACTCCCATGCATACGACTCCACAGGGAAAGTGTTGGCTGCATATGGAGTACGTTTATGGTGGCGGTGGATGATATGAACGTATTGGAGCTTGTAACTCGAATTGACCTTGGGATACTCAGTGGAGCGGACGTGGGGCATGTTGCACCAGTTATAGGTTGCTGCGAAAGTTAGTAAAGAAGCCCATAAGAGTTCCAACAGAATTTGCGCCTTCTCGTAGCATATCTCTCGGTCTAGCTTTGGAATGTGACGGAGATTGGAACCTTTGGCAATTGCTAGTGACTCGATGACTTTCAGGACAGCATCCTCTCATCTCACGGACATGGTCTCAACGACCAGCTTGAGACAAGAAAATGCGAACAAACTATGTTCTGTTCAACTTACAGTATGGTAGGCCTGCCGGAGTGGTGGACGAGTTGAAAATGAAGTCCCCAAAAACGCCAGTGCTATTGATGACAGACTGAAGGTCGCTGACCTTGGTCGATGGTGGAGCATGCCATGAGAGGTCTACAGTTGTGTTTGCGGAAGATACAACTGAAGCAAAAGAGAAAAGAACGGGGAACGAATATAGATAGTGCATAGTGAACCAGATAGTCAAGGCCAGTAATGCGAGTAGAAGTAGAAAGGCAAGCTGACACATGTTGAGCAGGCCCAGGGCCTAGCTCTTATAGTAGACGATGTAGTTCGTATTGCAGGCAGGTTGAGAGGTATGGTTGTATTGAGAGTGGAGTTTAGGAAGATGAAGCTCAGCGTGCAAGACTGGAGAGACACGATTGGCTTGAGTAGGACGGGAAAGAGCGGCCGATGATGAAAATCATGCCTGAGCCTCCAGGGATGAATGCCTCTCGGCAACTCTGCCAAGGTGAAATGTGTTGAAAAATTGCATAGACATGATCTAAGTTGGTTTTGGTCTGCGACGAGGAAAAGAGTCGAGATGGTGGTGCAAAAGGCGGAGATGTTGAGCGGCGTCTTCATCAAAGTCTCCTCGGAAACAGCAGCAGCCAAGACGTGGAAGGAACACAATGGCCGTGGCTAAACAACATGGAAGTCACCATGGCCACGTCAAAATACTCGTGCTGCACTGTACCGCTTCTTGCATTCTGGAGCTTCTAAATCACAGACACTCACACGCCAATTCTATCAGAACATCTCGAGCCGTCCAAACCACGCATCTTTGACGCAAACACGGTCTGTGCGCATATCAAAGTGACCTCGAATAACGACCGTATCCTCGTATGGCCTGAACCATGCCTTTCCGGATACCCAAGCGCAAGGACAAAGGACCAGGCTACGTTGCTCTTGATGGACGATGGGTCGATGGCGACAAGGAACGCTTATCAGACGATGATGACGCCTCAGACTCGAATCCCACTCCAATCTTGCGACGCCCCTCTGGTGCTCGCAGTGCCACTTCTTACCCCTTGCCGCCACGTCGCTTCACGCGATACTTCACCTTGATCATTGTCCTGATTCTGGTTGGACTTGGTCTTACCTTGGCTCGATTGAGCGCTCTTTCCGAAGCATCATTACGTTCCGGTGAGGCGAAACCACCACCTCCACCACCCACTTGGGAGAGTTTCCCCTTCTTGAAACGCTATCATGGCGGTATCAGAACACTGGTCTCTCGCGCCGACAACAAACCCGAATACCCAGATCCCGAGAACAACTCGCTGGAACCTACCGTGCAGAAAGTCCAGGTAGATCAGACCGCTCCAACAGAAGAAGAGGGCTTCCAGAAGAGAGATATACCCCAAGGCCAGAGATTCAGTCCTGTCAAGCAGGATGGTCTTGTCGAGTGTTATCTCGATGAGCAAAGAAAGAGCAATGTCCCACAGCTTCTAGCATACCCAGGAATACCCAAAGGCTTCCCAGACCCTATCATGGGCTCTTATGAAATATTTGGCATGAATTGCGACGTTTGCTTTGATCGCTATGGAAGACTCGGTCCCTATGGCTTAGGCTACAGCAAGAGATGGGGTGGCAGTGGTGCCGGCATGGAAGGCCATCGCGAAGGAGCAGATCAAGTCTGGAGCGCCAAGACCGAAATTGACTATCGTGAAGTCAGTTGGGCTCAAGCCCAGCAGAAATGCGCTCAGAAGAACAAAAATCGCTTCAAGCCTGTACCAAAGACTCGAAACCACTTTTTTACTGACATGCCTGTTGGAGGCCCCGAGGACGATAAGCCTAAAAGAGACGAGAAACAAGACAAGAAGCTGCTACCCAGACAAGCTGTTGTTATCCGAACATGGCACGACTACCAATATGACGATGAAGACATGTTCTACTTGCGCGCCCTAGTCAATGAGTTGTCTCTCCAATCTGGCGGCGAGTATACTATTCATTTCCTGGTCCACGTCAAGGATAACGACATGCCTATATGGAGTGATGACTTTACCTACCAGCGTGTTTTGAACGACTCGCTCCCTCTAGAGTTCAGGGGTATGGGTACACTCTGGTCAGAGAGACAGATGAGTTTGATATATGGAGGCATAGCGGAAACCAACTACCGTGATTTGCCAATTCACGGTGCCTACAGATCTACGAATATGCCATTGTCTTACTTTGCTCACATGCACCCCGAGTACGATTTCTTCTGGCACTGGGAAATGGACATTCGCTATACCGGCCACTTCTATCATCTCTTCGACAAGGTCGGCAAATGGGCAGACCAGCAGCCCCGCAAAGGTCTCTGGGAGCGCAACGGCAGATTCTACATTCCATCTGAACACGGCTCCTGGGAAGATTTTAAGCACATGGTTCGCGTACAGACCGAGCATGGCACAGCCCACAAAGCAGGCATGTACGAAAAAGTGTCCGGGACCGAAAACACTCAAGCACGCACGCCGCCTGTCTGGGGCCCATTGCCACCGACTGGCGAAGGCGATCATATCGAAACCGAGAATGACCCTCAACCCCCCACCACGCCGGACAAGGACAACTACTCCTGGGGCGTGAGCGAGCCAGCAGATTTCATTACCTTCAACCCTCTTTTCGACCCGCACGCCACCAATTGGATATTAGCAGAAGATGTCACAGGCTACAACACCTCTGCTGGCTTTCCTCCCCGTCGCACGGCCATCATCACGGCGTCTCGTCAGTCTCGCCGTCTCCTCGAAACCATGCACAGAGAAACCGCTCTCCAGCGCCACAGTATGTTTTCAGAAATGTGGCCTGGCTCCTGCGCTCTACACCACGGATTAAAAGCCGTCTACGCACCACACCCAGTCTACATTGATCGCAGGTGGCCAACCTCATACCTCGCTGCTGTGTTTAACAATGGTCTGCACGGTGCTTCAGGAGGTGCAAGAACAAGTGTGTTTAGTGATGAACTCCAGCACAACTTCTTGGGCACGACCTGGTATTATCATGCTGGGTTCCCAGGTAACCTCTGGAAGCGGTGGTTGGGCTACAGAGTTGATGGAGATGGAGGTGAGATGGAAGAAGTCGAGGGCGAAGGGAGGATGTGTTTGCCAGGCATGCTGCTGCATCCTGTCAAGCATGTCGATCTGATTTACGAGCACAGGGAAGGAGAGTAAGAGGTCTAAACTCTGATGAAAGAGCAAGGAGGCACAAGAGTCGAGGGCTTGCACAAAGACGTAATGAGTAAATACTGTAATTGACCAAAAAAAAAAGAATGTTTTGCTGTACTGCATTCAAAACACAATGCAATCAAGAAGAACGGGCATGAAACCAGATTGCAATGATCACGACGCTATGCAGTTTTCCCTCTCCCGACATGGACCAGAGACACCTCCATGCTTTTTCATTTTATATTCTGCCAGTCCTAGCATTCAATCAAGTTTTGGTGTTGCTGGGTGGTCAACATGCAAATTTGAATTATCCTTCTCAGGTCCATAAACTGACGAATGAGCAAAACAACTCTCTAGATTGAATTCACTGTACGTCGAAAGCGTAAATCTTCAAGCTACTCTACTGATCTCCCCCCATATAATATCACGCATCGTTTTTTGGCTACTTGTTTACAGTCAAAGCGAGATTTGGGAAAGTGGAAATGAGAGACTTGCTTTGTGTGACTCGTTTCCCAAAAGTGGTATTATACATGGCAAGAAGAAAAAGTTTTGGCTCCGAGTGGAAAGTTATGCCTCTTTCTATACCAAAAGAGAAGACCATCCTCTTATCATTACAACCCTAGGCAGCAAAATAACTGGAAAACGCCAAATATGTCGTTGATCGCGTTCGTCGTATATAATCCCGTCGTTGGAGTGGCTGGCTCATCCTGCCATCATCTCAATCTTCTTGCCCTTGACAGACTTCCACTCTACAGCCAGAGACCCCACAATCGAAAGCGCAGCAAGCGCAACAGCAACATAGAAAGAATTCGTCAATGCATCGTTGTAAGCGTGAAGAACGCCATCGCGGTATTGTGCACTGATGGCATTCTTGAGGTTTGTAGCACCAGTCTGGAGCACAATTGCCGGATCTAAATCTGGGACGGCGGCTTTAAGGCCAGAGACTAGTTTATTGGTGAACACGTTTTGGCCGACAGAGATGAATAGAGCACCACCTAGGGTTTGGAAGAACATGACGATAGCGGTGCCGGTGGGGATGTCGGCGGCGGGAAGCACGGTTTGCACGGCGATGAGGGTTTGTTGCATACCCATGCCGACACCGATGCCGAAGAGGGCTTGGTAGCCGATCCATTCTGCATGGCCTGTGGTGACTTTAAAAGTGGTCAAAAGGCCTGCGCCAATAGTCATAAGCACCGATGAGGTAATCATAAAGGGTGTGTAGTATCCAAAGGTAGTAACCAAACCTCCAGCAATGATTGAGATGATCACCACGCCGAGGATCATGGGCAGAGACATGATTCCAGACTTTGTAGCAGAGACTCCTTTGATGGCTTGGAACCAGATGGGCAGGTAGTATACGAACAAAAAGAACGCAGCTCCAAGACAGACACCGTACCAGGCGCTTGCTGCAACACTTCGCTGCTTGATGACACGGATGGGGATGGTGGCTTTGTCTCCGACGTAGAATTGGACGCTGATGAAGATTGCGCAGAGAACGCCAAAGACCACAAAGAGGGCGATGATGCGACCGTTGCCCCAAGCATATGTGCTACCACCCCATTGGAGTGCTAGTAATAGACAGATGATCATGGGCAAGAAGACGACAGTGCCAGCGGGGTCGAAGTCCATAAGGCGATTCTTCCAGCCAACGGCGAGCTTCTTTGCTCTCTTGGTAGGGTGGAAGAAGAAGATGATGAAAATACCAGTGACGGCTCCAAAGGGAAGATTGATGTAGAAACACCAACGCCAAGTGAGGTGGTCAGTGAAAGCACCACCCATCAATGGACCTGCCACACTAGCCAGACCATACATAGCACCAATAAGACCAGTGTATGTCGGTCTTGATCGAAGAGGTACAGAGTTTGCAACGATCAAAATGGCTCCTGAGAACAGGCCAGCAGAGCCCACACCAGCAATGGCACGTCCAACAATGAGTGCTGTTGAGGTTGGAGCAATGCCACAGAGGAAAGAGCCAAGCTCAAAGATCAACAACGCCGCAAGGAAGACCCACTTCAAGCTCAAGAACGAGTAGAGCTTACCAAAGAACAGTTGGAAGGAACATGTCGTGAGAAGGTAGGCAGATCCGTACCAAGCAATATCGTCAATTGCCTTGAAGTGGTCTGTGATCTTGGGAATGGCGGTCGCGATGATCGTATTGTCTAGAGCCATACAGAACACCGCCAAGCACAGAGCAATAGTGATGAGGGTGAGCTTGAAACTAGTAGGATATTGGGCATCGGCTTCATCTTCGTCGTTTTGTGTGGCATCGGAGTCAATCCCAGCTACTGGCTTTTCATCGCCAGAGATGACGGATGCAGCGCGAATCTGTGCCTCGTTGAGCTTTTCTACGTCGAGCTTCTCTGAGGATTGAAGCTCGCCAGGTGAGGTAGCGTCCAATGAGTCTGGACGACTAGATTCCTTGCTCTTTCTGTCGAAGAAACCCATATCGAGGGTTCGGCTGTGGATTTTTGTTTCCTCGACCAATGTTGTGTGGAGAGGTGGGACAAGGGTTGCAACGACTTACTAAGGCGAGGAATGAAAGCTCTTTTTCTACATGGAAACCCTGGTGCAGATGCCTGCGGCTGAATACATACGGAGTCACCGAACAGACTCACCGACGGCCAAACACGGGCAGAACACGAAAAGACGGCTGCCTGCTGGTTAGCAAACGCCTCAACCTTAGCTGAGGTATAACGACATTGTGTTAGGGCATTTCGACAGCGAATCTCCAGAGCTGACACCCAACCCGTGTTACGTTCAAAAACGCCGCCGGGTTTTGATTTCCACCGCGCCCATTCGTCTGCCAAGACTTGAGTATTTCTTTTTATTATAGTTGATTCACCCCTGCGTTGGCTATGGACGTTGTTGTCTCGAACAAAGGGAGGATTTTTCGACCGGGGTGGAGGATCTTTGCTCCTTCCCCGACTGACACTCATGGGTCATGGCTTGCCGTGGTGATCGAAGCAAGCCACCAAATTTCAGTGCAGCTATAAGTTATCATGCTGTTCGCCCTTGAATCCTTTACCTCAACAGATTCCATCTACGGTATACCACAGAGCAAATTGCACACATTGATGCTAAAGATTACGTGAGCATGTCGTTACTGGTGTCGCTTTCTGCGTGCATTCGATCTCCCCGCAATGCGGGCCCATCCTTTGTGGTCCAAACGGTTCAGTGTAGCATTCTCTGTTTTCGGCAAGAATCGACCTGCATTTTGCAAGATTCTGTCGCGTGAATTCGTATTTTGCAAGCAATTGATCATCAGGATCCAAGCACTCTGCGTTTATCGGCGACTCGCGACATCTTTTGGAGCAAGGCTGCGGGACGTACTTCGATTCCCAGCCTCACATTGCCTGTTTGTCGACACATGACGGGTCAATGTATATGAGGTAGAGTCCTCATCCCTGCTCGCCAAGCTGTTCGTAAAAGACGTGGATGGTTCTATACAGGATCCAGTTGCACTACGAATCATTGGTTCTTCCAAGCTTGACTTCCTATGGCTAGGATATCGTCGTGTTGTTAAGAGACAATTTTCTGGTAGCTTCGGCAGCCACACGAATCGTGCTGTGATCCTGAAATGAGTGCAACGTTGCTGGGTACGAAGGAGACATGCAGGGCCGATAGGATGGTCATCTTGCTGCCTGTTGCCTTGCTTGGCCTTATGATCACAATGATACAAGGGAATCCTTCTTCTTCTTCTCACGCCACGTCCACGAGACGCATTGCCAGCGACTCAGATGCCCACGATTAACACTGATGTGTTCTTCACTTTGACGACGATAGAGTTTGCTTGGCTCTATGTCCTTCAACGGCGTGTGTTCGAATGTAGGCGCTTCGTCGGGAAAAGGCTCAAACCTACTGCACCCCTTCGACCAGCTATTCTTGTGTCATACATGCATGTACAAGGATAATCACCGGCTCCAGGGGCCTGAAGAGTGGCTGGAGACTGACGATGTTCTTTATGGGATAGTTAATAAATGATGCCGAATTGACCGCACTGCAACGGACTTGACGCACGACTGGTTCGTGCAAGAATGCGAAATGCTACTCAAACAAATGGCCGCATTATGAAACAACGTATCTATCGAGGAAGTCCTGGATGCTGTGGAAATATCCTGCCTCTGCAACTGTGTTGTTATGATCACCATAAGGGAACTCCTTCCAGATTTTCGGCTCTGAGCGACAGATGTCAAACAGTTTTTTCATGTGCGGTGGCCTGTCGTTGATCAGCATCATACCCGCAAAAAGCTCAGATGTCGACACGTACGGTACAATCTCATCCTGGAGCCCGCTCAAAAACAGGATGGGCGTGTTCGTGAGCTGTGGAAGCATCTCTTCACTAGGCCACACTTGATGACAGAGCGGTGTCAAGTACTTGGCTGCAGGGATTACACTGCGAATTGTTAGTTGGATCCCCTACACAACAGAGAGTTAGTCCCTACCTCGGAATCATCTTCTTGATGCTGAGAAAAGTGTTTTCCAGTATCAGTCCAGCAATGTCACCTCTATCTTTGTTCTTGACAGCAAGGCCAATGCTGACAGCACCTCCTAGACTCTGGCCATAGATGACAATCTTGGTCTTGTTGAGATCTTCTCGACCCCGGATGTAGTCAAGTCCAGTTTGCGAGTCAATAGCGATGCCTTTTTCGTTGGGGTTACCAGTGGATAAGCCGTAACCTCGATACTGAAGCATCAAGACGTTGCAATACATTTCATTCGCCAGAATCTTAGCAATGGGAAGCCGATGGCCAATGTTTCCAGCATTTCCATGAAACATCAGGAGAGTCACATTCTTTGTCTTGCTAGCATTCCCAGGCTTGACGAGAAATGCACTCAGTGTTTCACCATCTGGTGTAGGCAGACTAAGTTCTTCAGCATCGAGTCCAAGCTGAGATGGCCTTGGGACGTCGGTGCGAGCATTCGGAGGGATATTTCGAGGATAGATCAATTCACTCGGTAGAATTAGAAAGCGAAGATCAAGTGGAAGTAGTAGACATACTTCTGGTAGTAGAAGAGGCCACTACTAAGAACCATGCCCAGACCAGAAGCGAACAAGAAGGGTATGCGAAGATAACCCCACAGCAGCGTGGCCATATCTCCGGATGCTTCAGAAAAACGGCGGGATTGCGAGATGGATCGATTGTTTATAGCAGGTCGTGCAGGAACATCAGGTCTGGTCGAAAGAGAGTCGAAGTTGAACTTGAAATTACGTGGCAGGTATTTCGAGAAGCGGCTGGGTGTTATCATAGGTAGGTGCGAGGAAAGTAACGAGTGACTGCGCATATACCTACCTATCTTATGCGTCGGGAAGCTGCTCAGGGGATGGTGATTGGCGGTGGCTGTTGGTGACGCCGGGCTTGGCGCTCTGGCAGTCCGCCGACCGGCGTGCATCATTGATGGTTTGCCTGGAGCTGTCTGCAACATCCGACTTGCATCTCACTTTCAACAATACACGCGCGCTTTTACATCTGCACTCTTTTAGACTCGCCAGAGACCTCATACCGCATATTCACAACAGATACGCATCCACGATGATCGGACAAGCAACGGGCATGCTCGGCGAGGGTAGGTTGCCTCCGGAGAATAGCTGTAGTACGAGCTCACACATGTCTAGATGGTATCCACATCGATATGAACCACCTCAAGAAGGGAGAGGTCAAGTGAGTGCTGATTGCGCCTGGCTGAGAGCTTGATAGATAGCTAACACGAGACAAACAGCCTCGGAACTTCCATGTACGTCGAACCATCTCCAAGCGCACGCCTCTTACTGTACTGAACCGTCTCCAGCATGGCCATCAACTTCAAGGATGGCGTTATCCTCGGCGCAGACAGCAGAACCACAACCGGTGCTTACATCGCCAACCGTGTTACCGACAAGCTCACCCAAGTTCACGACACTATCTGGTGCTGCAGATCTGGTTCAGCCGCAGACACCCAAGCAGTTGCCGACATTGTCCAATACCACCTGAACATGTACGGCATCAACAACAACGAGCCTCCCACCACACAAACCGCCGCCGCCATCTTCCAAGAGCTGTGCTATGACAACAAGGATATGCTGAGGTATGTTTGGCTTCGCGCTGCCGTGTCTATCTGACACTAACCACGTGCGCAGTGCTGGAATCATCATTGCAGGATGGGATCGCAGACATGGTGGCCAAGTCTACTCAATACCGTTGGGTGGTTCTCTTCACAAGCAGGCTTACGCAATTGCTGGTTCTGGTTCGACATACATTTACGGCTACTGCGACGCCAACTGGAAGGAGGGCATGACCGAGGAGGAGGGTATCGAGTTCGTCAAGGGATCACTGAGGGAGGCTATCAAGTGGGATGGAAGCTCAGGCGGTGTGATCCGCATGGTCGTCCTCACCGCGAAGGGTGCTCAGAGACATCTCTACTTGCCCGACAATGGCTACACCGGTCCTGGTACCAAGTGAGAGGGTTGCAGCGAAGGCCAACCATACAGCGACACTTTTTGCTTCTGATGCCGCAGCTTGAATGCAGCGGAGCAAGTGGTCCGGGCAGCTAGATGCTAGCGCGCATTTGGCTTCTCACCCATCTCTCTCCCACATGCCACCCCTAGACATAACGGCGAGCTACAGCAGCATGGATGGAGTGTGAGAAGGACAAGAAGCACCAGATAGACCCCACGAAATCATGTCTCATGGATGAATTGAAGACTTCAGCTTGTTTTACATAACAGCCGACCCACGTGCGGATGTGAGACGGCGCGAGTAATGCTCAGTCGCCATGCAAATCAGGGTGAGTCGACAGCGCGGAAGCTTAATTGGCGGCCGGCGTCAACGACGGGAGCCCGTCCCTTGTCCCCTTCCTCTTGTACTCAGGCTCCTTCTGTTTTCTATTGACTTGATTGTCCAACCTTTCTACGTCTAGAGATAGACTTCTTCCACGCATTTCGGTGGTTCTGTTTCTGCGCGGTGGAAGATGCTTTGCATGTGTGAGTAGCAGCTGCTTTCCCCTCCTCTCCACCCTCATACGGTCTCGCCATACCTGTATGCAGCATCGCAGTCTTCAGTCGCCGTGACGTCGGGACCGCGATGAGTTGGCGACGAAACAGTCGATCGATCGCCGGTTGCCTCGACCAGAACATTCTGTCATTGTCATTCCACGCTTGCTGTATGCGAAGTAGGATGGATGTGACTGCTTTTGTGTCGCCTTCTGTTTGCCTTGTTGATCAAGCCTGCCTTGACCGTTTTGTTGGTCGCTGAGCTTCACCCATAACCCCAACCTCTCACGACTTTCGGCGCGCGCATCGCGGCCGCCCAAACTTCCTTTCTGCCGCGCGACTAACACATGATTAAACAGAATTCAGAGGGTCTGTAGATTATGGGCTCGATAACAATCGACCCTTTCACACCTCACTCTCATTCGCCCCTGCCGCCACAATCTACACGGCACGCCCCAGAAATAGCCCAAACCTCGTCCGCACCACACGTTTGTCAGTCGCAGACCACAATGTCAGCAACCGAAAGCCGAGCAAGCAGCTCGCATGCTTCGCGAATGCCAGCCGAGTCGTCAACTCCTTCATATTCAAGGCAGCGCCCCGCCTCACCCGCTCTAGAACCTGCTGCAGGCCAGCGGACTCCTCTTAATGTCGCAAACATCCCTTCTTCACTCCCTGCCGCTGCCTCTGAGTCCTCGCCCGACTCATCACCAACCCAGACCGATTCTACGCGAGACTCGACTTCGTTCTCACCCCAGCGCATCAAGGTTCGCGACTTGAGGCACATCCAAACCTTGGCAGACAACGAGATGCATCCCTTTGCAGAAGATGGCAACAAGGTCGGCGATCAGGGTCCACAATATGAAATTAGTGGCATGCCCATCGAAAACATCATCGAGATGGTTGCTGGTCTCTTGACCAAAATAACAGCTACAAACGACAGGCAACACCAGCATCTGCATCACCAGATGACCCCACCAGAGGGCGGTTCGTCTTCCAACCGAATGCAATCGAACAGTGTGCTAGCCTTTCACGGAAAGAATGTGCCCAGCATAACGATCCTGAGCTATCTTCTCCGTATCAACAAATACTGCCCTACGAGCTATGAGGTGTTCCTAAGCCTTTTGGTTTATTTCGATCGCATGATGGAGAAGGTGAATGCGGGCGCCATGCAGAATCTACGAGAGATGGACAGACATGAGCGCGCTATAGCTTCTGAGCAAGAACTCAAGAGTCCTGCTTCTACAAAATCCATGGAAGGTGTAGCGCCTGTAAGCCATGACTATGCGCAGACAGCAACACCTCCATTATCTGGTGAGCTTGAGACACAAAGTCAAGGCGCTGTACCCGGTACTCCTCATAGCAAAACTCGTCAGCCTGATTCTCCAGCAGCATCTACTCTGGACACAGATACTCTTGACCTTTCACATCTCTTCGTTGTTGACAGCTTTAATATCCATCGCCTGGTTATTGCAGGTGTGACATGCGCCAGCAAATTCTTCTCTGACATTTTCTACACAAACTCACGTTATGCTAAGGTTCGTTCTATTGTTATTGGAAATGCTTTTGATTCATCCATTGACATCTCTTACAGGTTGGCGGTCTACCGCTCCCCGAGCTCAACCATCTTGAACTGCAGTTCTTACTTCTAAACGACTTCCGACTATCTGTTCCCGTTGAAGAAATCGAAGCATATGGAACCACCTTGGTCGAATTTTATGCCCGGGAGGTTTTGGCTCAAAGAGCAGAACAAGCCGAATAGTATGCTTGGTTGCTCGTCCAGTTTGGCAACCAGCCATCAACTCGAAATAACATCATACACACGCATCGATTACGAGGCGCGCAAGAGTGCATTGCATTCATTCTCTCGCGAACAGCTCGCTTGAGAAACTGGAATTCTTACGACGAAATGACAGCAACCTGTTTTGGCCTCTTGTTGAGGCATTTGATGAGGAAGGTATATTAGAGCGCGGTGTTGTCCTGTTTAGAAGCCCATAGATCCAACATACCCTGACCGACTCTTTTACTTGGCATCTGATCTCTGTCTGTTGCTCTTCTCTGCGCCCCGGTCTTTGCTTTCTGCCTTCAATATACCCAGTTTACTTCCAGGCCGCTCTGGCTTTGCTGGCGTCTGCAGCTTTTCCTCGAACGGCGTTGTCGAGATTTGCAAACAGTTTCATAGTAGCTATGTTAACTAGTGGTGCCTCAAATCGTCTTTGTTCCACCCTTGCACGTGGTGGTTCCCTTATGACATGCAACGGTTTTTTTAAAGTTCATCTATGCCGACAAATTCTGAGCACAACTTCAAGCAAGGTATAGATGATTGAAAGATGTGTCGGTGGTTTCTGATTCGATCGGTAGACAGCGGATACGTGCACGAGTTGTATGTCTATCTAATCAACCGAGCAGCAAAATTAAGTATCAAGTACTTGTTAGTGTGCTGTCGAACATGGGTTCGACGGCTTTATGCCCTTCGGCAAGTACTTGCCATAATCGATTATATTTAGGGGTTTGGGCTTGGATGAAGGAGACCTAAACGAGCACCAGAACAGGATGTTCCTTTGGTTGAAGGGTGGGTCTGTCCCAATGGTTGGTAAAAAATGCGTCACTTGTACGATCGTTACAGGGAACCTCGCGACGTCGATGGCAGCGCCCACGGGCGCTTTCGGGTGCCTGTTTTTTTGCGCCGATCGTCACACTCACGAAGGAGTGGGCTGGCAAACAGGGCAAAAGTTGGCCGTCATGAGACTGCTTTCTTCACAACCTGAATCGAAACGTGGATGACAGCACGGCTGTTGCAGATACGTACACTGACTTTCTTTCGCACCAGCCGTGGATATAAGCATACTTGTTGTAGTGCGACGTAAACACGCGCGACGTGAAGGGAACCTGAAACAGACAGCCATCGCGCAGCAGGCCAAGCAAGAAGTTTGGGGTTGAGCGCCGCTAACTAGTCTATTTTGGCAAGCTCGACCGTCACTCTTGCATAACAGGCACGCACGTCCGTCGGGCTTTGTCTACAGAAGTTTCTGGACATTGCTATTAAGCTGGTTAGCATCCTCTTCTTCCTACAAGCACCTGTCATAATTCTGGTTGATCCCCTCACCTACAAGAGTCTCTTCACCTAGCTATTTCGCTTCTGGGTGAAACTTTGGTCTCCTGACACAAGGGTCCACGTCTAGGCTTTCGCCGTCAACACACAATCCCTAGCTTCCTTCATACAACACATCATGTCGACCTTCGTCGCTAGCTTGTAAGTACTGCCGTATTCAATGGTTGGGTTACCATCTGATTTGCTGATGTTTTCAGATTCCTGCCGTATACGGTTGATTTTCATGATGAACCAGAGGCACCCAAGAGGCCGAATCCGCAAAGGATGCACAGCCGCGCAGCCTCGGCGACTGACATGAAAGCTCTTGCAAACACAGCAGCAAGTTTGTTCAATGGCCCTCCTGTACCACAAACTCCAGCAGAGGAGAAGCAGGACGATTTTTTCTCCCAATTGCAAAACGACCCTCGCATCAAGCCTGGTGACCCGCGCTCGCTTGCTCGTACTGAAGCAGCTCCTCCGGAATGGGGTGCAACTGCTCAGTTTTTGAATCAACCAAGATCTACTGCTGGTCCTCTTCCGTCTGGTAGCATTCTTGACTACGTCAAATCAGAGAAGAAGGATCCCGAGTTACTAGCTAAATACACAGCTCAGAGAAAACGCAGACCAACCACTGGCACTTCACGCAGAGGAAGCAACGAACGCAACTTCGCCAGAAAGACCTGGACTGTAGAGCCTGCCGTTCAAGGAAACGGTGGCTTGATCAACGCCATCCGTGCTCATGACGCTATCAGATCTGACGAAGACTTCCAGAAGATCTGGGTTGGTACTCTTGGTTTCCCAACTGACGCCCTAGTCGATACCAGGAAGGAGGAGATCTCTGACAAACTGGCTAATGAATACGACGCTGTGACCGTCTTCCCTTCAGATCGCGATATTGATGGACATTACACTCACTACTGCAAGACCATTCTCTGGCCAGTTTTCCACTATCAGATTCCCGACCACCCCAAGAGCAAGGCCTACGAAGACCATTCCTGGGAATTTTACAGAAACGTCAACCAGAACTTTGCCGACAAGATCATTGCGAACTACAAGCGAGGCGATGTCATCTGGATTCACGATTACCACCTTCTCCTCGTCCCTGGTATGATTCGCAAGAAGTTGCCTGACGCCCAGATCGGCTTCTTCCTTCACGCAGCTTTCCCCTCTTCTGAGGTGTTCAGATGTCTCTCGACCCGTAAGGAACTTCTCGAGGGCATGCTTGGCGCCAACCTCGTGGCTTTCCAGACCAAGGAGTACGCACATCACTTCTTGCAGACTTGCAGTCGTCTCCTCACAGTCGAGGCTACCCCTGAGGGAGTGCAGTTGGAGGAGCGCTTTGTCAACGTCAGCCACGAACCCATCGGCGTTGATCCCGCGGGTATGGCTAAGGCTAGAGAAGAGCCCGAGGTGCAGGAATGGATCAAGGTGATTCAGGAGAGGTACAAGGGCAAGCACCTAATTGTTGCTCGTGATAAGTTGGACAATGTCAGAGGTGTCAGACAGAAGCTACTTGCTTTCGAGCTGTTCCTCAACAAATATCCTGAGTGGCGTCAAAACGTAAGTAATGTACTTATCAGATCTTGTTCCGTCATTAACACTACATCTACAGGTTGTCCTTTTGCAAGTTGCAACGTCTACCACAGAGAACAGCGAGCTCTTAGCCACGGTTTCGGACATCAACACACGTATCGACTCGGTACACTCAACGCTTGCACACCAACCTTTGGTTTTCTTGAAACAAGATATCTCATTCTCGCAATATGTGGCTCTGCTCACTGTTGCTGATGTCATGATGATTACCTCTCTTCGTGAAGGTATGAACCTGACTGCTCACGAATTCGTTCTGTGTCAGGATGGAGCGTCGACAGAGAAGAAGTATGGCCCTCTAATTCTCAGTGAATTCACTGGAAGTGCCTCAGTATTTGGAGGCAGCGAGATCTCCGTGAACCCCTGGGATTACCAACACTGTGCTGAAGCTATCAAGCTTGCTCTGGAAATGTCTCCCGAGGAGAAGGAGCGTCGCTATAAGAAGCTTTCGAGTGTTGTGCACAAGCAGACTGGAGACTACTGGACTACCTGCTTGAATGAAGCCCTCACAAAAGCCTCCAAGGAACAGTTCTCCCGCGATGCAATGTCGATTCCTCGTCTGTCAGTTACTTCACTTGCGCAGAAGTACAAGGAGGCAGAGCGTAGAGTCTTCATCTTGGATTACGAGGGTACACTCGCGACATATGGTACAGACAAGGATGTGGTCTTGACATCTCCTCAGCGTGTCCTTGATACCCTCAATGAGCTCTTGTCTGACAAGAAGAACATTGTGTATGTCATGTCAGGTCGTACACCCGAGGAACTACAGCGCTTGTTCCGTCAAGTCCCCAACCTCGGAATTATCGCAGAGAACGGATGCTTCTTGCGCGAATGGGGTGCTTCTGACGATGAGTGGACCGCATTTGCAGATGTAGAGGCAAGCGCTGCTTGGAAGAAAGACGTCAAGTCGATCTTCCAATACTACGCCGAGCGTGTCGAGGGCTCATGGATCGAAGAGCGTCACTGCTCGCTTGTCTTCCACTATGAGAAGGCTGTTGATCCTGAAGCCGCTCGTGCTCAAGCTGGTGACTGCGCCAACCATATCAACGACAGCTGCCAAAGCTACAGAGTACAAGCCATTCCTACTAGCAAGGCAGTCACTGTGGAATCACTCGACTGGAGCAAGGGTTCAGCGGCCACGAGGATTTTCGAAAAGCTTCGCCACGACAATGTTGAAGGTAAAGGACGTACACCGCCTGACTTCCTACTGGTGGCTGGTAACGACCGCGAGGATGAGACCATCTTCCAGTGGGCCAACGAGCTTTCCGAGAAAGGCAAGGTTTCGAATGTCACCACCGTGAGCGTGGGCAAGCGCAACACTCAAGCCATGACTACCATCACTCAGGGTACGACTGGTCTGATCAGTGCGCTCCAAAAGCTGTCGAACTATTCGTATGATACTCCTGAGGGATCCGGCGGCCGTCGCCCATCTGTTCTCCTTACTACTGGTTCTTAGTTGGAGTCGTCGGCCCTGTGAAAACTACTGCTAGACGCTTTCTCAGAGGATTATGGAAGATGGTCGATTTTTCTGGTGAAAATGGGTTAAGATTGTACCACCAGTTGACTCGTTGTTCTTTTTTCATTTCTGCTTTTGCTTTTCTAGAGCGCTGTGTTTCTTTTACCCTCTGCATGTCACGATAATAGATGAGTAGTCGCCACGAAGTCACGTCTTTTGCGTTGAAATTGATGTTTCGATAAGCGTTTGTGTCTTTGTTGATGCCTCATTTCATGTGTTTTGACAATTAAGCAACCAGTTTCTGCCGGATCTTCGTGGGGTAACCTAGTTTGACCGAAGCAGACAAACTCTTGGATCTAGTTTGGCTGATCAAGCTGAACTCAGGCCACAAGATAGCTGGGCATGCAACATATCAGTACGATATAAGCTCAGAAGAGTAACTCGTTATCACAACTGTTGACCTTGTACACATTTCTGTATGTTTCGTCATTTGCCTGACGGAACTGGTCTTCAACAGCAACCTGATGTTACTTCACCTAGTTTCTTGCTTTGGTTATGTCAAATTTGATGTTGGCAACACAAGTGACTGGAATGAGGACGAGAGATTTTTCAGATAGCTGTAGCACGCAAAATACACAGCAAGCGTCTTATGAGCGAAGGCATACTAGAGTTGAGTACACGTTGAGAGTTGATATCGTCGTCGAAAGCCTGAGACCAGGGTGGTACCCTCGGCGACAAAGATATCGAAGTTGATGATCATGCAGCAAGCACCCCCACAAACCCTAATAAAAATCCTGTCAACGAGTCGTCGAGTCGCAAGCTGATGATAAACATTACAGACGTAGGTAACAACAGCCTTGATCGGCTGGGTACATGCGATAGACGATCTCAGTGAGACAGAGTATGGTTATATTTTGGACAGACCAAGCATATCTTCAAGATCCTGAATCTGGCCAACCGGATTCATTCCTTACAAGCTAAGGTGATGTGGTGTAGTGGTAGCATGTGTCGTTGTGGAGGTTAAATTCCAGCAACGCCGACCCGACGGCGGTTCGATTCCGCCCAT
>SWBJ01000534.1:0-26336 GCA_024195555.1 Aureobasidium sp. EXF-12298
ATGGTTGTTGTGATTTGTAAACAGGTCGAAGTGCGATGATTCGGAGAGTGCTTTGAGCTTGCGCAAGAGCGAAAGCGAATGTCTGGACACGTCTCCTTCATACTCGAGACCCGGCATTACCACTCGGCTCTTGCATTTCATACCGAGAGAAAATGACATCTGCGATAATCTGCTTGCTTGTGTAGATTCGACGTCGCCTGGCGCATCGAACAGCGCTAGCGGGAACTTCTGTTGATCGAGAATCCAGAGGGTTGGCTCATGCACTTCCAGTGTGAGCGTTTCGACAGGGACAATGAGGAACATGAGCCTGGACTTTCGTTTGGACGAGACACTAATGCGTTGAGTCAGGGTCAGAAGGAGACGGCGGGCCGCTTGGTCGAGTCCAACTCAAAGAAGCAGATCGTGAGGTACGGCGTTGTGTGGGGATGGCTGGCCGGTGTGATCGAGATTGTGCCTCTGCGCGCTATGAGGAGGTGTAGGAAACACAGCAACCACAGGCTGTCCACGCACAACCCACGTGAACGAGCCTGTCGAACACTCTTGTACGTGAAGCTCTAGCTGCTGCATATCTGCCATGACCGCCATGATCACTAAATTCTTCTCTGGCGTTGTCGTTAGCGAGTCGTGCCTACCAGATGTTATCCCACGCGAAGAGGACTGCGTGAACCCGCCCACCCAGGCTTTTTAGCGGATAGAGCAGCCTTGACTCTCAGGTCCCAAGACGAACGAAGAGATCGCCACGTAGTGGACAGCTCACGTCTAAGAGCACGATCGACGCGACCTCGGCGACGCGACCGGGCAGCTCAAAGATGAAATCTCGAGTCCGCGACGATGCGTTCGGCGGCGAAGGCTTCGCGCCTGATTCTGCTCGCTTGAAGGACGGACTGCACTGGTGGGGATCTCTAGGTTGTCTGTAGAGAAAGTAACGAATGACGATAATGGAATTGGTCGAGATGGATGCAATCATACATGATCAAGGATGCGACAAGGCAGCAATTCGGGGAGTATGAGAACATGCTTGGCAACAGACGGCAATTCCCATCCGGGGTCCGTGCCGCGGCCTGCTTCGACCTCTTAATCGGCGCTCCGAAAGCATTGAACGTCTTCACTGCTCCCAACTGTCGCCTGCTGTATTTTCGCTATATCCTACTTATACCAGTGCAAAGTGTCAAACACGGCCTATAGCGAATCGAACAAGGGGAGTCTTACAGCCTAAGCACACTTTGAAGAAAACGAAGCCCCCCTGGGAATGTTTCCGAGGTTGTCACGTTTGCGTTCGGAGTGGCTACTAGATTAGGATCCTGTCTTAAGGAGACCTGCCAAGCAGGTTGCTACTTTTGAACAGCAATGTCAGATTACGCAAGAAAAAATGTGATATGGATCTGATGTGACCCCGCGGTCAATGCGGTCCGTCTACGAGGGCCAAAGGCAGGCCGACGGCCAGGCGAAGGGAGAGCACGCAACACTCAAGACTTACTTACGACGAAATCACGTGAAGCAGGGCGACTGATGATCATCTATTCATGGCATGACTGGCACTCACTCAACAAGTCACTGCAACCACAGCGGTTACGCCATCTCATGCTGATCCTAAAAATCACTTCGCTCCACTTATGGAGCCAATCCTACAGTCTCAGCACCGCAGTATCGAAACACAGATCAAACAATGATTACCAGCGACCAGCTACAGAAGTTATACGAGCAAGTTACACAGCGGATAGTTTCCTCCCAGGGTGGTTCGTGGGGAAACAGAGAGAAATCACACCTGAACCATCGGCCAAACGTGAAAGACAAAGCCTACCTAATCACGCAGAAATTATCATCTCAACAGACGACAAGAAAACTAGACTATGACAAAGTTAGAACATCTTGGATTCCAAAGGTCGCCGGGCCAGGCAAATTCAAGCTCCAACTTTATGCTGATGGAAAAATACACTCAGGAGTTCATACACCATCGTTCGAATCGCCCGACCTAGGAACTCCGCTACTGACGACATTCCACTCGAAGGTTGAAGAAGAGGATGAAGTCGAGGTCGAAGAAATATTGGAACGACGAGGTCAGCGATATCTCATCAAATGGAAGTGCTACCCACATTTAGAAAACACCTGGGAACCTATACATATTCTCGGAAACTGCCAGATGAACCTGCGCCAGTTTCGTCGCACCGCGGCAAGTCGACGCCGTCGTGCAGCAGAGTCATCGCGTTCCACACCATAGACGACACACCAACATTCTACAGTGGCATCAGGTACGGGACGATCCACTTTGTCAGGGAATATCGAGCCCGATTTCATTCCAGCCGCGAAACTTTTTGGAGCTTGTAAGGATGAGGCGTTTGCGGGTCTTCGATCGATGAGATAGAGAAGAGTGTTCTGACCCGGCGGATCTTGTTTGCTGAATTTTCAGGTTTACATCCGTGTTCACTGAACGTAGTTGTAGTTGCATCGCGTACGTCGTGAGATTGCCAAGGCTTTGAAAACATACTCGGAGTCCGATAGGTGATTATGTCCGATCGATTATAGCACTAACGACCCCGCATACAAGGGACTGTCACATTTGAAGCGACTGCATACCGCGCTTCGAACTGATCTTCAATTGCTCGGCTACACTTGTGTATTCTGTTGTCCTACAGTCTCGGCGCTCGATCATTAGGCATCGTCGCTTACACCGCTCGCCAACAACCTCTGCACCGCGTAGAAGTTGGGTTGTGCGAGATCTACCGCGCTAGTATCCTCACCTGAAATGTTTCTACTCCTTTCTTTACGGTGCCGATGAGTGATCTAAATCGAAGATCGATTTCTGCTGCTACTCAACTGCTTTGGGGTTGCTTACACGAGTGTATCCGTTAGCTGCACTACACCACCCACTGGATCAGCCATGCTCCTCCCTTGCTCAATATAGCAACGTACGCTTCCAAAGAGAATGCAAGCGAGGGACTTTCTGCAGCGAGTTCTTGCTTCAACTTTCGGAAGCACAATGCAGAATTATGGTCACCAAATTGTGAAGGTAACCAATCACACGAGACTGGTTTCTGTTCTTGGAGGCAAGCGCTTGGCATATTTGTGGGTCAAGTATCACACATCCTACTGGTCCACGTGTCCATCTCTCTGTCATAACTTATCTCTGATACGGCACGGCGCAGACAGATTCTTGCGTAAGCAGGAGGCCTATCGATTAGACGACCAAAAGGATAAATACTCAATCAGTCTGTCTCTGAACTCGGTTGTTGTTTTCTTTTTGACTGCTGAATCGTTCTACCCAAGTTCTGTCAAAGTTTCTGGTGCCTCGGAGTGAAAGTCTCAGATGGCGGTCGATTTCCAAAGGTGATCAGCGCGACGCATACTATATGATGCTTTCTAATCGGAGCAGAATTCTCTCATCCGATCCTTTTGGGTTCCTAGTGGGCAAGAATAAAACCTCTTTCACTCTTCACTCGGATGCTCTTGTGGGGCAGTCGGATCCCCTCCTTGCTCTTATCAATAGCGGTATGCTCGAAGCACGGGAGGGTCACGCTTGGCTAGAAGACACAGACGAGAAAACATTTGTACGGGTCGGGGAGTATCTATACACCGGCGACTACACCCCTGCTGAGCCGGATGTTCTGCTTGCTCATTCACAAATTGGGCAAGAGAGCGACGGTATCCATACGCAAATGATCTCGGAGCGTGATGCGCTCAATGGTGATTCAATCTCGGCCGCGATGGAAGCTCCAGAGGTTCAAATTGGACAATTTCCAGAAGAACCTCTTCCTAGAGTGTCCGAATGGGACATGTTCCGTCTCACCAAAAAGAAAAAGAAAGAGAAGAAAAAAGCACGTGCTGCCTTCTCATGGGGTTCAGACGGAGAGCCCGAGATCCCGAAGGTCGACCCCACTACATCCAAGAGAGAGCTTCTTTGGGACGAGTTTATCGATTCTATCGATACATGTTACAGAAACTTCAGACCACGTCGGAATCTGGAGCCCTACGAGGACTACCGCGAGGTCTTTTTATGCCATGCCCAGCTGTATGTTTTCGCGGACAAGTACGACATTCAGCCACTGGCAAAGCTGTCGCTCTCAAAGCTTGGACGTACTCTTGCGGACTTTAACGTTTTCGAAGAGCGGAGAGAAGACATCGTGGAGCTCTTACAATATTGCTACGCCAACACTGCAGAGCGAGTAGGAACGAAGGACAGCTTACGCGTCTTGGTCATCAAGTATGTGGCCTGTGTTGTAGAGATGTTGAAAGGCAGTGAAGGGTTTCATTCGTTGTTAGGTGAGGCCAACTCGATCGCTCTCGATCTGATAATTGAGCTTTGCAAAAGACTGGATTGAGCTCTATATTAGCAAAATCTCCATACATAGGCACGACAAGGATGGGATCTAGCATGGGAAACTCTTAGCCATATCGACGGATAGCCATCACATTCCAAGCAAGACAAATTGAGAAAGCCCAACATAATTGGATTACTGCCGTCATATACCTTGGCAAGAGTGGGGTAAGTAACCCCTCCACTGCCTTTATCCCGGCCGCCATGCACTCGTCGTTCTCGATACCAGAACGCAAAACATAATCAACGAAGAAGAGGGAACCAAACCACGTTTTCTGAGCTCCCATTCCGGAAGTCGTGATGAGCGGCCAAAGAGAAGAAGCACTTCGGGTTGACATAGACCGCCCTCAGATAAACACTACATGCTTAAACATGGTGTTGCCTATTTGTATGAAGCAGATGACACAGCAACGTCCGCTACCCAGGTACGAAAACGATACAGACGATTTCGAGAGCATCATACGAGGCTTATGTGAGAGGCACAAGATAGCAGAGCCTGAAATTGAAAAGTTCATCGCTCTTGCCTCAGGATACGGTGATGTGTTAATCCTCCTTGAAAGGCCTTCGATGGACCACGACTATGATGATGATCTTGAAACCTTTGTCGAACGCTCCCCTGTTTTGCAAGGTGTTGATGAGTTGATCAAGACTGCGACCAGAGGTTCGCGGTCTATCTTCGACACGATTGTGCTGGACGTCTTTCCTTTCAAACCTAAAGGACGATCATACCCCTCCGATGAGGAGTGCTACGAGGTCACCGAACAGATTATCAGAAACAAGAAGCCTCGAGTCGTCCTCGGATGCTGCGCAAGTATTGATCCTCAGCATTGGCTGTACCGATTCAATGCAACATGTCCTAGCACCAAACCAACAGTCAGATCGGCGGATATCCAAGAAACAACTGTTCAATTCATCCCGTCTTTTCATCCTGGCTACTGTTTGAACCATGTCACCTGGTCTGCAAAGCTTCGCCTTCTGCTCGTGTATCATTTCATTCTGGCATTTTGTAGTACTATCCCCCGTCCATCAATACCTAGGTGGTCGCTAAGCATATTATTCGAACCTCAAGTGTAAGTGCTTCGCCATGAGTCCAGATCTTGGGCTGACCAGAATACATAAGACCATCTTGGAAGCCCGACCTACTTTTTGCTGAACTTCGAATACTGAGTCTGCTGCGACATTTGCATGGAGACAAAAACACACTATTTCGTGTCCAGAAGAGTGCGAATGAGAATCGGAAACTTCTGCAAGAAGAGCGAGACGAGCTGTTTGAGAAGTTAAACACACTGCACATGATATCAAGTGTCTGCAACGGGTACAGAGTTAATCTTATCATCGCACTCTGGATCGAATACTTCAAGACTCACGAGCTTTATGAGAGCTTCTTGGCAGAACTCTCGAAGCTTGCAGGGAAACAAGTGATTCTCCAGGACCACATGGACACTTCCGACAATGTGCAGAGATGGGTGAAAACAATTCATATACCCACGCCGAATCGGCACAAAGACTCGTTTGCGTTCTTCCTAGGTGATGAGTAGATAGGAAGAGAAACTTCAGGTTTACAATGAACAGGAATTACACAGAGATGATGAAAGATCAAGGAGCCGACAGAATGGGCGCTAGGGTAAGCCTGCGAAATGATGCTTGGTCGCAGATGATCAGATGAAGCGGATAGTGCTCTGGCCATGCGTGCCTGGTTTGCGATGCTGGTGAGTTTTGATGGAGTACAGGAGATCGAGATCACAATCTAAGCATGACTGTGCCGAAGCGCTTCAGGCGACAGCAATGGGAGCAACGTAGAGTGACCCAGCACGTAGTCCATCACGGCATCCTCGTGACTCTGGTAACAATACGCTTGTTCCGGACAGTCTTTCCAGATATCCTCCGTCGGCCGTAAGACCGCCCTCGGGATCATGTGCATCTGGTCGTCTGTCAACGCGGCGTCTTCGAGCATTGCTAGTTGAATAGTCTGAAGCTCGAGACGTTCGTGGAACTTTCGAAGAACGGACTCCCAGGAACCTCCTGTGGGCAAGAGAGCGACGTGTTGTAGCGCAAGGTGTCGTAAAGCTGGGAGCTCGGACAGGAATGCCCACAGGTCCCGCTCGATTGTCACAACTGACAGTGTAACAGCTTGGAGGTAATGGAAGGAATAATTTCTGGGTCCCGGGGGACGGAGCCAGGCACCAGAAGCCGCTTGTTGCCTATTGTAAGCAGCGATCTGTAGAGGCAATTGTTGCGATGATGTGCGCGTCAGACCTTGATCGCGTGGCCAATAGGATGTGTCTGATAGAGATTGGAGCTGCGTATCTTGGCTGAAAGTGATACACATCTTCTTCAGACACCTGCTGCTGAGTAAGGTATATGATAGCGAGCGCCCCACAGCGCCGAGGTCGATAGAATCATCGTGATTATTATAGCGTATGTCCCAATTTAGATCGTTTAGTTCAGCGAAGATGCAATGTTCGATAGAGACGAGCTGGCGTGTGAGATGTTCAGTCTGCTCGCTGTTCAGAGCCTCACGGGTTTGAATATTGCGGATCCATTCCTCCTCCTGTCTCCACGATAGGCTTTCGTTGCGGTGAAATCTGTTCAGCATCCTCATGAGGTCTCGAGGCCGCCAGAAAGCGGTCCCGCAAGTAAACAAGTATGTAGAGAGAAGCCTACCACGTCCGGCATCTTTGGTAAGGGCGAGAGTCCTGAAACATAGGAATTGCTGCAGACTATCGACATACATGTCTTCTTCTGTATCGTGCATAGCTAGAACGCCATACATATTGAAGCGTATATTTCTCCAACGCGTACCCCAACAATCATCGAGATGTGCCGGCTGGTGGAAAAAGCCCGATAGCTGCGAAAGTCGCTTTATCGCTTGCTCGAACGATTGCAAAAACAGCTGCAGCGAATGGTCGTCTTCATCGTCGTTCGTCGTGCCGAACGAATGCTCAGACTCCTCACCCAAGATTTGGGAAAGAACGAGAGCGCTGAGTCCACCAATGTGCCGTTGGAGAGTCACTCGCTCGCGCTCGTAATCTTCATAGAGATGACGTCGGTCGTTGTCTGACAACGCTTCCCATTCTTGCTCAGACATCGGCCTCTCGGTAGAATCTTTGAGTTCACTGTCCAGCCTATCGGCATCGGGATCCCCATCATCTAAGCCCTCAAATCCGATGTACTCGTGTATAGTCAACCCCTGCCAGTCTTCGAAAGCGCCGAAGTCTCTAGGTACAATTCTTCGGTGCAGGCGGATAGTATGGACATGTTGCCGGAGTGTCGGACTCTCAGCTATTCTCACAAGACTGGCAATACCTCCGATGTCGAGGTCGAATACCGCTTCGGAGAATATCAGAGGTTCAACGATGGGTGAGTAGTATCTCGAGACGAGTCGTACTGCCTTCAAACTCCCATGGTCTAACATACCAAATATCCCCCTCAACAACTCTGGCGGTACGCTTGAGAAAGAAGCCATGATGTAGTAGAATGGCAGTATAGAATTATGATGGCTTGTCAGTATTCGAATGTTCGTGACAGCTAGCTGACCGCTCTCACCGCTTTGACTAGGCAGCAACGATGGTGCGCCAAGACGCTGCGGCGCCCGTATAGATAGCGCAATTTCCCCCAAGCCGCGCCCCCGCTCTAATGCCTCTACCGTACTTAGCATTCCTTTCGCCTGGCTTTAGGCTGCTCATCGTTACGAAGCCCGAATTGAGATGTTCCTAGAATTATCGAGAATTCTCCCTATCGCTGTGTTGTTTCGCATCGACATGGCGTCATAAACAGTACATCAAGCGTAATCATCCGTTTGTGAGAAACAGGCCTCCATCCATGGATCGAAACTCTTTGTGATTATCTCGCTCAAGAATATGTGTATCACGACCAGCAACCATCTCTGTTACTATCAAAATTCCCATCACGTTGCCGTTGCCTTGTTTGTTTGTTGAGTTCAGAGTACGCCGATCAACGCCAGAACGACGCAATCAGGTTTAGTGCACTCACTCGAACACATCGCAGTTGTGAATCGCAGTTGTGAAAAATCACCATCGAAAGCTGCAAAAACTTGGTTCAAGCGTAATAGCATTAAATTGCTCGAGAACTGGCCCCCATATAGCCCGGATTTAGATCCAATTGAGCACCTTTGGCCTCTACTCAAAGAAAAGCTATACGAGCTATATCCAGACATTGAATCATGGCGAGGTAGCGAGGCACAAGTGGCAGAGCGTATGGAAGATGTATTGGTACACGCAATATTGACGACTTTTAACGCACCCAACTCGTAGATGAATCGCGGTCATCTAAGGTACAGATTCGTCAAATTTGTATGGTATTTCCATCGTTGTTGTATCCGTCGCGTTCGATCAAAGATGGAGGGATAAAAGGAGGAAAGGCTGCGGAGACGCTCGCTTTGCAAAACTTCTGATACCCCACAGTAGGATAGACGAAGTATATAGGAGGGCAGAACGACGTCCAGTAGTTCTACGTTCGACTTGATTAGTTATTCTAATGGTCCCTCTAGTATACACTGCGATATATACCTACTTTGCTTCGCTTACCACTCTGCTCTATAAGTCTGACCCTGTTAGACAGGAGCGAAACTCTAGGATCACTACTGGCACGCGCTCGCTGTTAGGCATATGCATTTCAGATTTCTTTACCCGAATCTAGCCTTTATTAACTTTGATCTAGGTTTCGCAGGTTGTACACTAGATCCTAGTCGCCGAAATTTGAAGCACTTGCGATTTGTGCCAAGGGTTATTCAGACCAAGACCTAGACGAAGAAATCAAAAGAAGACCGACATTGGCCTTAGATCCAGCCTACTATAGAGTACATATGCATGCACAATGACCATCGGCACAACCTACCCTGCTTGCTCACGGGCCTGCGTTAGCATCCTATGCCGCATCTAAGACTGTCATCGAGCGTTGCATCAGGCGACTCCCCGGCTTACATTATGAGCTATCTAGAATCGACCGGAGGGTACTTTTCCAATGTAGTCAGTTTGTGCCGTGCCATATACTGATGGATTGGTATTATCTGGGCCCAATAGAGAACAAAGACAGATCTGCCATCGTGTCGGGGACTGATCTGAACAGTGGTGTCGTCGTTGTTCCTCGCAAAAGTCTGCGCTACAGAGCAGATGGGTGAACCTGATAAAGGCCATACTCCCTCCCTATGTTCTCTTTCCTTTCCTCGATACCAGCAAGCAGAATCCTTGGTCCTACTATGGGCTGGAACGGCATGTGCCAAGACTCGAACCGCTCGAGGTATCTTCAAAAGCACCCCCTGGACACTTTGCTTGAACACTTGGACAAAACGAATTCTACAGGTCAGCAGATTGATTGTCAAAATTGATAGATATCCCGGTCTGACAGTTGGAAAGTCTGGCGCCTGTGCGAAACTCGATGCCAATCGTGTGATGAATTTTTGAAAGTGCTTGAAACGTCCCTGCCAACCACTTTTGCGTTCATCCAGCTGCCTATCAAAATGCTTGCAACCCCGAGTCAAATTGGTGAACCACCCACAGTTCGAACGTCTAAGTGGTTCGAGTGTCGGGTTCGAGAGATGGTCGCGCAACATGTCCTGGTCGCTGCATCGGGTAGGATGCACATAAATAAGAAACGGGTATACCTTTGATGTGGAGATAGAGCTTGGTGGAGGGCTTCGCACGAGGTTTCTCGGCAGTTCAATTGCAGCGTGATGTTTCTGCACCCGCTGCTTCATATGATGTTCTAATTCAGTCTTTTATGCCACCATAAGTATTGTCGCAGGGTCTTGATTGTCAATACATATCGAATATCAGTCTACGATGGCAGAGACTGGCTGAGCTCTCATGATATCCCGTGTTGGTCTCACTAGCTAATCGCAAACAGCCTGTCGCATCTCACGGTACTCTGCACAGTTGCTCCTTCTGTATATACTTGAAATTACTTCGTGACACATGAACCACGGATACTGCTCATGCTCAGACTACTCGTGATCCTGATTGCGAGGGACTGCGTCCTCAAGATAGGTACTTGATCTTGTAGAGAAGCTTCACGCGACGTGCACGTTACACTGTTGCGCCCCTTGTACATGACACCTCAAGACTTCCGAAGCCCAACTGTAGCCAAGACCGCCCACGCCAAGGTATGCGCATCTAATTATCCCGCGATATGACGGAGCGACCCGGTCTAGCGGATCGAGTGGATTAGCCAGAGTGAACTCAGCAAAATCGAAACCACCTCCACATTCACAACAATTCGAGACACATATTTCCGACTCCGACGCACCTTGATTTTTCTCCTGTAAAGATGCCGTCGGCCTTCCATACTAATTCAGTCGTCACGGATCTCACCGTGTGCTTCTTTTCTCCAGATGGGGTACCTTCCATCTGCGTACCGGACCCGCAGACATGGCACCGTATAGAGAAAGAGCTCTATCTGCATACATCTCAACAGACAGCATGGCTGTATGTGGCGCTTGCGAACGAGGAGGAACCATCAGCCGAGGATTTGTATGTAGTGGACATCAGTGTAGGCAAAGCATTTCCCGGTTCCAGCTCAAGTCAATGGGAGAGTCGACCCGGTGGGATCTGGGTGCTTAGAAGGAAACTTTCTGCGAAGAACCACCGACCTTTGACGGGAGTGGACGTGTTGTTCGGGTCAGATGCTGTTGACCCACGACCACAATGGAACCTCATAGAACCACCGCTTCAGCTGGACGGTCAGTCAAAAGTGCAGGATGTCAAATTGACCGTCCTCTTTGGCAGGGCCAGGCCGATCAAAGACGCTCGACAGAGTATACGAGTTCGAGAGGATCATAAATTCAAGATCGTCCAGATCTCTGACACACATATGGGTACTGGAGTCGGAGTATGCAAAGATGCCATTGACGCTCATGGGTACAATCTGCCGCAGAGTGATGCTGACCCCCTCACTGTAGACTTCATGGCGAAGGTCCTGGATCTCGAGAAGCCAGACCTTGTGATTCTTACTGGAGATCAATTGCATCACGATACGCTCGACAGCCAAACTGCCCTCTTCAAGGTGGCTGCTCCCATGATTAAGCGATCTGTCCCATTCGCAGCTGTCTTTGGAAACCATGACAGTGAGGGTGCACACGCATTATCACGTGGGTGATCATCCTTCTAACTGCTTGATCCGCTCTCAATCTTCTTGCTGACTTTCCGTCAGGCGCGGCACAAATGTCAATCCTGCAGACTTTACCTTTCAATCTATGCGAGTCAGGTCCAGAACACGTCGAGGGCGTAGGAAACTTCCGTATAGAGGTTCTGGGATCTGCTCCGTCCAGTCGATCGCTATCAACACTGTATCTCCTCGATTCGCACGGACAGATGCCAAGCAATACACACGATCCGGAATACGAGCCTATCAAGCAGAGCCAAATCGATTGGTTCACGCAATCGGCGCAGGGAAGCAAAAGCTTGCGTGAGAGTGACCATAACGTCAACCATGTTCACCTTTCTCTGGTCTTCCAACACATTCCTCTCCCCGAGTTTGCAGACAGCCGTCTTCGTATACATGATGGGCACCGGGGGGAACCTTCTGAGGGGCCCAGGATGAATTCACACTTCTATGATGCTTTGGTAAAAGAAGGCATATCGGCATTCAGCTGCGGTCACGACCACGTAAACGACTTCTGCGCCCTGCTGCCACAACAATCGCTGCAGAATGACCACAACCCCTCTCGGCTCGGTCCATGGCTCTGTTATGCAGGAGGTAGTGGATTTGGGGGATATTGTTCGTACGGCACAACGCGATTTCATCGGCGAATGCGGGTTTGGGAGCTCGACACAAGTACCGGAAGCTTGACGAGTTGGAAGCGGATTGAATATGGAACGGACAGGGTTGATCAGATTGTGCTTGTAGAGAATGGGATTGTGGTCGATGCTCACGGAGAAAGACATTAAAGCGGGAGCAATGTACCAGACTGCGTAGATATCAAGTGATAGGAGAAGCGAGTTAATGGGAGATAGCGATGATTCCGTTCTGCCTCTTTGTCAGAGAATGCAGTGATTTGTATGAAAGCCGCAATATGGCATACAATCATACTTGAGTTGGTCCGATACAGCGAGGTGTACGTGATCTGAGCTACTTTCGCTATCAAGCCTTATGTTCCATCGAACTACTCGTCAATTACCCTTTTGATCTCAATCCATAACGCATCAGCATCTTCCTCGCGGTCCCATCCTCGCAGCCAGTCCTCTAGAACATTCATAAATTCGAGTGCCCAAGGATGTCGTCGTCCCCACTGATCCACAATTGTCTGTATCGCTCTGCGCATAGTCAACTCTGCATCTTCAGCCCGCCCTTGGATGAATTGACTGCACGAAAGGACTTTTAGAGACTCTATCCCCTCAGCAACCCTTCCAGCATATATTTGGTATCGTTGGAGCATGGACGAGACTTTCAGAGCCACTTCTCCAGCCTCATCATGGCGACCCTGTCTGTTCAGATTATGCGCTAGGTTGAGCATGACCCGTGGGGTGGAGTGAACGGGAGGGCTCTCTATCTGAGCAAGGATATCTCGAAGAACACGTTCCTCTTCCGAATGATCTGTAATCATTATGCGCTTTACATAATCCAGACGGACAGATACGGCCAGGCGATGAGATAACCCCAGTATCCTATCGAACATATCAGTAATACACATCCAACCTTGTTTCATGGTGTGACTGAGACTTTCCAGATCAATTTCATCGAGAAGCTGGAATATGCGACTACACATTGAATCCTTCCCGTTGATGCTCATAGACATCTCTTTGATAAAGCTGCGGAGCATGACGGCCACTTCAGGGAGCCCAGATTGTAACAGGTGGATGAGGACTTCGAGAAAGCAGGCTAGAGTTCGAGGGTGCTCGGCTCGAAGGATAGGTTCAATAAGAGCAGATGCTCTCGAAACTGCGCCGTTGAACTCGACGTACGATCCCTTTTCTTTGAGCATGGTGGCAGTAAAGTAGTAAGAGTCGAAGTCTGTGCACAGATCGTTCCGGAGCCTGACACCACCTCGGGAGACTAGCAGTCCATTCTCATCGAATATCATCTGTGTACAACAGGCATCGGAGTAGATCGTAATGAGATGATACAGGTTCTCTGGTATCAGGAAGGCCCGAGGTGGAGACGGTGGATGGGATATCCTGGAATTCGCCATCACCTGTCTGCATGATTGTACTTCTGCTCGTCATCAGCTTAAGCTCAAGCAGTAGCACGGTAGACCAGGTACAAAATTAAGTACCTCGATCAACATGTTTCAGGAGTCTTCGGGCTAGGGACTCGTAATCCTCTAAGTATCTACTGAACTCCGGGTGATTCCGTAGGGCTTTGGTGGTTGCAGATATGGCATTACTAGACATCTTATTCCATCTTATGATATCAGTCATGACCGTCGAGAGATGCTGGCTGACTCACCGTGTATCTGGTATGAGAATAATCATGGCAATATAGGTACCATTTCCCGAAGCCTTGTGCGCAGCCCTCCCATAAGCCAGCATTTTCTCAAGAGCTTTACTTCTGTCGAGAGTCAACGTTCTGTGGTTTCTCCACATAGTGTACGCCACTAGCATCTTGAGAATCTTAGAGTGGGTCTCCGAATGGTGTAAGCTCTGGAAAAGCTTGATAATCGCGTGAGCGTAAGCTTCCGAAGAACCTTCCATCGTGGCTTCTGTAAGAGTTGCACGTAGACTGACCGTCTTGTATTCTGTGAACGTCAAAGGGTCATCTGTCCAAAGGACTAGATTGTGCTGTAGGATCTCAACACTGTCTTGGGCTATGTTCACTAGGCCCTGGACCTCCCCGCCGTTCTCAAAGTTGAGACGTAGTTTATATGGCCTCTGCGCAATTGATCGATACCCCTGCTCCAGCGAAGCCACCGAGGGGATCTCTAGCGATGGAGCTTGGGATGGATAGCGCTCTGGGTGCGGTAAGGTCAAAGGTCTTGTGATGGATGTTAGCGCAACATGAGACTGTTGGCGCATTGTGTTGATCCCGTCGAGTCTTGTTGTTGTAGTGGCTGTATGATTCACCCCAGCAGATTTTCCAGATAGCGGGCTGCCTGGTATAGGGGACGCTACTCTCGGGATTGCCGGTGTTTGAATCCGATCGGATAGAGGACTGTTTCTTGATCTCATGTCCAGGTAGTTTGTGGAGGAAGCAACCAGTGACCGTCCCGTTGCTTCATGATGTCTTGCCGATGGCAATAGCTGCTCTTGGATGATTTTCCATGTCTGACTCACGAGATCTACCTTCGCGATGTCAGTGAGAGTTGCGCACGAAACCTCTGGTCAAGAGAGACAAACTTCTTCCTGAGATAGCGAGGCATAGTCACGATTCCTCATGCGATAGCACAAGCATTGCATACCGTAGCTATACTGATGTCTAAGTCCGACGTGGTACAGCTAAACAGAGCAATTCACGAAAGTCTATGGATAGCTTGACAACTTCGATGGGAAAGATGGAGGGTGAAATACAAAAGCTTATCAATGAGCAACGTGCAGCACGGTCTGTGTCACAGTAATCCTCCTGACGGGAATAGAGCAAACGGAATGATAGACAATTCTATTCTATGATTCGTCAAGAATCCATGGGGCACATGGTGCGTACATGCATATCGCGAGTACATGTGCATACGCGACGTACATCCGGATGTGAAACGCCAAGGTCGGCTGGATATCCTACATGTTCCGTCTCGCCTAATCTGAAGCGATCATCAGATTTGGGGTCCGATACAGTAGATGCTGGTCAAAAACATGGTGCTACGGAACAAGCGCGCTGCACTTACCCCGTACCGTATCCTCTATCTGATCGTCAGCGAGGCTAATTTAATCAGCTTCACATCTATAGCTTGTAAAATGATCCGATGTCTTGTCTTGGCTGTCACGAGGAGGAGAGCTGTATCTTCAAGATTGAATATTACTAGTCGGCGGACTTCAGTAATACCAAATAACCAGATTGCAGTGGAATACTTGCTCAATGTGTGTTAAGATCATCGAGTCTTCTCAGAGCTGTTCCGTCCTCGAAGCCACTCATGCATCATAATGTGGATCAAACAGGATTTATGGCATCAGCTTACTAACAGAACAGCTGGCGATTGATTCGTGCATCGGATACATCTTCAAATGACTAGCTCAGCCACCCAATTGACGAGACGACTTCGTTAGCTATCAATAGCAATAGCACAGTACCATACTGAGCACCTTCTATCGTGCGGATTGACTAATAAATAGCTGGAACAGTTCGTCATTTCTATGGGACCTCTCACCTTCTACCACCGGTCTCTCCGTCCCCTGCAAAATTTGCATCATGTCGACTCTAAAGAATCATGACCTCGAGTTTCTCCAGCTGAACAAGCTATACGATCCAGCAGCTTACGACTCCCTACCATCCCTTCGCGAGGCCCATTGTCAGATGACAGAAGATACGATGGCCAAACTGCATGGTCCAATCCGCGACGTATTCCTCCGGAATAAGGTTCACGATCGTTATGGAATATGCCTCAACCACAGTCACTTCCCGATGGCCAGTGACAGACGCCTTGTGGAACATGGACCAGTATCTATACCCATGGAAATGGGCAGCTCAATGGAGAATACAACCACCACGTTCAATGGCATTATCCATCCTCGCTCAATCAGACTGTTTGGTGGAAAGTTGGCACCATATGAGTTCTCTTTCCACTCGCAAAAGCCTCAACAACTCCACCACGAGTTTCTTAGCGAAGCTTTCTCTCTGATTAGAGACCTCGGCTTGCATAACCATCTTGGCATACGCTGCTTCGAAGAGCACGACACCCGATATCCTGTTGAGATAACACAAGGCAACGCAAACGTCATGGTCCCTCTAGGAGCATACCCAAGTTCTGAACTTATAGATGCATTCTGGATCTTCACTGAGGATGATAATGACAGATGCCACTGCAGAGAGCAATGCTTTCCATTGAAAGATCGCAAACACGAGGAAAACCACAGTTGTGGATAGGACTCTATCGATCTGCTATTTCCGCTTTCCTACTACAAAGTCTCCTATGGTCGTCTTAGTTGTTTGTCCATATTTTCTGACCGTATACTGTCATTGCTGTAGAATTATCTATTGTCAAGGTCTCATCGTTCAACATCGTCTTTGTTTTCGGATCATACTCGTGAAGACGCCATAGTCTGTATGAGCCTCTCCCACAGCCTCGAAACCCGATGTCTCATAGAAGCGGATCGCGTCGGGTGATGCCATGACAAAGCAATCCAGATTGTTCTCATCCGCCATGGCACAACCCCAGCGCAACAGCATTGTTCCGGCTCCTTTTCTCTGATATTCTGGAGCCACTGAGATCTCATTGAGCCCTGTTCAGAGAATGTTCAGATCGATCTTGGAGGGTCGGAGACTTATAGACTTACTCAAGATTATCTGTTGACCATGCAACACCCTCTGGCGCTCTTTCCTGAGATGCTTCGAGACTTGAAACCAAGCTTCAGTATCCAGTGCCTTAGGATTTTGCGACGCCTTTCTTTCTTTTGAGATCGCTTTTTGCGTTGTTGGACCGTTGCCTGACTCAAGTGTCCATATCGCGTAGCCGACGCAACCCGCCTCGCCAGTCACTTTGCGTATGTAGCAAGACTTGTTGGCCAAACTGTCTCTCAGACCTGTGATGATCCACTCTATCTCTTCTTCCTCCTCATAAGCCTCCGAGCCTGCTTGTGGAAACATGATCTTGCGTAGGGGATCTTCCCGCATCGCAGGGAACTGGCAACAACGGACTAATGCGTCTGCATCGTCGAGACTGGCCTCTGATAGCTGGTACTGCATCTGTCGGAGGTAAAGGCGAGATTGGAAACTTTGAGGCGATCTATGAAGGATCTTCGTGTGATGGATTGGATCAGAAGGAAGGGAGTGCGAATGGATTGACAACTAAGTCGGAGTCGACAAGCAACGGCGGGGAAAGAACGCTGCATAAAGTTTGCCAAGACAGTCGGCGTCACAATGTCACATGCTTAGCCGTTGTTGCCTCAAAGCTGATTTCGTTTTCACTCGTACATGTCCTCACATGTTGTCAGTTCGCGTATGCCGTACAAGCAATTTTTAGCTCGATCGTGGCAATCAACTACTTTGAACCTCGACATTACAACAGATTAATTCCACTTGTCATGCCGCCCTATGATCAAACTGTCTCAATCTCCTGGCATTAAGACACTCCAAGGAATAACTGATTGAGTTGAACGCAGGACCTCCTAATGAGTTCCTGCCTATCTACATACTTACTAGCTAATGAGTGTAAATGCATGTTGCTCTGTATGCTCTGTTGTTCTGTCTGCTCTGACAGAATCAGAGGGAGCAAGGGATCAGAGGGAGCAGGGTGCATCAGGCAGTCGCCTGCTGCAGAGTGCTCTGTGGAGAGGACCTGTCTTGGCAGAATCCTCAGAGCAGTATTCTTAATACAGTAATGATCGGCAGTGCACGAGCCAGAGGCCGGTACGCTTAACACTGGATCGTAACAAACACATAACTTCCAAACCGATCGATGTTTTGAACACTTAGGAATTATTTATTATGTAAAAAAATAAAAGTTAAGAGAAGAACATCGAGATCCGAAGTTCTTATGTAAATCACTATATCTTTAGCTATAGTGGATCTATTACTATATGACTTTCCTGGTATATGTAAACAGCTATATTCTGTAATATATATGAGTTTTAGATCATATGAATAGAAAATAGAAGTAGAATATTATCTCGAATTAGCGCTCTAATTATGACTGTAAAAACTATGATATCTAGACAACTATAGGGATATATAAGTTTAGCTAAGCTAGGTCTTCTAGGGCTATATGTAAAGTATATACGCTAAAGTTCTTAGCACAATTTCTACTATGTTCGTTGCGCAATTACTACGACAATATAAAAACCTCGAATTTACCGTTCGAAAGTACGAATGGAACGTGTGGCAAAATGCCACGAAATATGCAACGGAGAATATCGCTAATCCTGCAAATTTGTAACTTTGCAACTATGCATACCCGTAACATTGGCGTTCGCATTACGAGGTTTCCACTAACGCTAGTTTTCTAGCAACATGTCCAGTAGTGCACATGATTGATAGCAGAAATAGTAGCTTATCTGTACAATATTTATGTAGAGAGTCTTCCATTTCTATGGAGTACTATACCATAGAGCCGCTTAAGTAGATCTCTGTAGCTTCTCCTCTGCTCACCATGAATTTACCAGGCTCAGAATTCGAGATCAATAAGATCCGTGATAGACGCGGAGTGGTCGCACCAGCCGACGATCGAAGCTGAGACGCTTGGCGGCCAGGATAGAATGAGAGTTCTTCGTAAGCGCGATTATTCTGGTTTAGTCCGAGCTGAAAATCAGGTTGTCACCTTGTTCTACTCCATCAGAGTTTGTTCTAGAGCAGTGTCTATCACGGCTAACATGAGATGATCATTGTCCGTTCGACCTTTAGATGCCGTGACCCTGATTCTAAAAATAGATTTAGCTGCTTTCCGAAATTGACACAGAGCGACATGACCGTCAGTCGTAGCAGTAACTATCACATGATAGATTCAAATCTTCACTGTAAGTAGGTAAGATATCCATCGTTTGTAAACATAGTCTGCGCAGCGGCGCAGCTACTGTACAGTAGGTTTCGGGTGTGTAAACTGCCCTTCCTGTCTGATCATAACAAGCTGTCGGCGAAGCGTTATTCATGACCATCGTAGACACGAGCATCTCAGAGTAATTGAGCGCTGAAAGCTCAACACGATCCGTGACAAACCACTATCTGTTTTATTGATGGATTATTGCTATATGTAGCTAAGCGGCTTACGTAGTTTTGAACCATGTTCCGACACCAGACTACGTAAGCTGATGGCGAATGCTTGCTACTCACGTAGCTTCGAATCGTCCTGCAAGCTCAAACTACGCAAGCAAGCGAAAGATCAGTGGTGAAGATGTGCTGCTTATGTAATTTCGAGCCATCTCCCACTCCTAAACTACACAAATCAAGCGTACATTCGAGGTCAGAGTCCTGGTGCTTGAGTAGTTCTAAGACGTTCTGCGACCTCAGACTATGCAAGCACCAGAAGGGTCAGTGGTGAAGCTTGTGCTGCTTACGTAGCTTCGAGTCGTCCTGCAACCGCAAACTACGTAAGCAAATATTAGAGCCCTACAATGCAGTCGCGCGATTTACGTAGCTTCGAGTCGTCTTGCAAGCTCAAGCTACGTAAACAAGCGAAGCGTCAATAGTAAGCTGTGCTGCTTACGTAGCTTCTAATCGTTCTGCGACCCTAAACTACGTAATCAAGTATCGAAACTCAGCGACGCAGTCGTGCGTTTTGAGTAGCTTTGAGTCGTCCTGCGATGTTGGTACGCTGATTTTGATGTTGTCCAGTCGCTTGGGTCCTGCTCCGTAGTGTAAAAGATCCCTTGTGATCAGCTTGTACGATCTGCACCATAGGACAAGATACCGTGTCGTATCACTTCCTTGCCCTCGACATGGTGATCTTTCGCAAAGTGTTCTGCCAATTTGTTTGGATATTTTGTACTGGACTCTGGAGTTGCGTTGTTCAAGAAGGTCCAACCATAGTACCTGCTCATGATTCGGAGCCTCGGTCCTCCAAAGAAAAAAAAAACAATGGAATGTGAGTTAGGATCGTCATTCGATATTGGATTTCGAGTGGTCTAAGATCACGACTATTCTAAAGAAGTTCCTTGTCATGGATGTCGCACTCTCGTTCTACTAGCGTCGTCTTACATAATTGGTGAGCTACGGAATGCCTTCTCTTTCTGATGTCTTTCCTCAACGACACGCTCTAGTCATTCAGTGTAGTACAACCATACCAATGTAGGCTAGCTTCGCTGGATCAAGCGTTCCTTAAATGGATCCATCTACGCAAGCTTACTCGAGCAGAACGATGAGGAAGACCGCTATTCATGAAATCCAGCTTGGTACCCCCGTTACCCCGTACACCAAGCATGATGTTAGCTTGTGGCCAGATACGCACAATGCATCGTCTACTGGACAGTTCTGATGGCGCGTTGATCAATACCCACGGCTTCTGCGTTAATTCCAGGATCAACTGGTCGTATGATGTCGGTCTCGCTGGATTCAAAGTGCCATTGTATGACTCCAGACTCATGGACACGAACCGGCACAAGAGCTGTGAAGAAATCCGGAAGAATCAAACCACCAGCGCCATCACTGTGTTGGAGGTATTGATATGTTTCTACAGCAGCTAGAGTGGTCATCATTTAGAAGGCGATTGACAGGACGCATGAGAAATATCGGCCTCTTCCTGCTTGCTCTAGACCTTTCTAGAGGCCGGAATTCTGAGTGAGCTGTCGACTCATCGTCACTGTCCCCTAGAGCCGTTAATAAGTCGTAGGCAGGTAGAACCCCAGGCTCGCTCGAAGGCCACAACTCATTGAGATGCGTGATGATCCTGCTGTTAACAGTCGTATATAGGCTAGTGATGACGCCTTCCGGAGCGGACTAGTAAGAATGATCGCTTCGACAGCCGGTTTCCAGCCCCTACAGATCAGCCGGTCTGATCTGCTCATTGAAACTTGGTTTTAGCCACGCTCGATGACCGGTGACTGGACCCTACAGACCCTAGAAGCACTCTAGGAGTGCAGTTGGATTTCGAAATGATGGCCTGCCTTCGAAAAGTACCACCTCGCTAGTCGAGGCTCGAGCAACTCTAAAGCAGACCACAACCTACGCCAACTGTATCGACAAATTACTCGACAGAACACGACCGAAAGCTTGATAATTAGGAGGCTGATGGAGCGATAGCGAATGAATTTAAATAGTTACATTTGACATCTAGTAGATCAAAATTTCCATGGCCCGCCAGCGATTTCAAGAACGCTGGGAAGGACATAAGAAGAGATAGGTGAGCGGAGAGCAACAAGTGGGCGTTTCACGATGAGGAGAGACAGTCGCTTCTGATAACAAGGCGTGCAGTTCGGGACTTCATTCCGTTCCAGTGTCGTTTGTTCACACTACTCCCTTCATTTGCTGGAATCGATGTCAGTATGTGAGACGAGGCGAAATTCTAGAAGCACACCTCTTGAAGTCTTTCTCAAAGTCCTCGAAGCCTGTTTTGACGTCGTCTGCGTCACCATCCTTTTTAACATATAAGGATCCCATCACTGCATGTGTTCCACCATTCTTATCTCGCCAATCACGAACACCAGATGGGACCTTGCCGCTATTAGGTTGAACCTGGAATTTGTTGTATGTGAGACCGTCACGTTGAATTTCTCCGTCAAAGTCAAAGCGAATGCCCAAACTCTCGAGGTCTTTTGGCGCCTTCGGAAATGCGGTCTTTCCTCTGTTAACTGATACGTTGGTGAATTTCTTTGAAGCCGCAGTGGCAGCATCGCTGGCCTTCGAGAATACTTTGTTCATGTTCGGACGAGCGAATCTTGGAGTCGAACCTTGCCTTAGAGATTTTTCGAGGAGAGAGGTTAGAAAAGGGCTGTGTCAGCGCTGCTGAGAACTGTTAAGAAATGCGCTTCTAGCTGCTTTACAGTCGGTTTTTATGTGTGCACAGCGGTGATGATTTCAAGCTGCAAACATTACTGCATACTCCACATTGGCATTGACAGAGCACTTGGGCCCAACTTCACCAATCGAAGGGCTGCATTCATCACCCAACAAATCACAATCCTCGTGACAGACTGAAACAGGGTGGTTCACGATATCGCAAGTGCTTACTTCACTAACCTCAAGAACGAAGAAGAATATCGGTTTGACCAAAGACATAGCGTCATGTGGCGAGCGCTAATCAACCTCAGCAACTCCCGCAAGCGCCACCTGGCTAGACCAAAGTATCACCTGCAGCTGTCTCGGACTCAGCATGATCTTGGTCATCGCACATATTCAAGGTATGCGCCGAAACATTTCGTTGCAGTCTAGGCGAGTTTTCGTTCCAGGTCGGCGCTTATGGTCGTATCCCATTTGCAGGCTGTAACGGGACGTTGATCGTGCCAAACATCACGTGATTTGATCTGACGTCATCCTTCACAAAAACAGCCGCCGCGATGACCAACCAACCGTTCCTTTGTCGCCAGTCAAGTCCATCCCCCTTGATATATTTTTGCCGCTCGTCTTTTAATACTAATTGACTTAAGCGCCTGGGCTGCGCAAATCGAGCGTTATTTTCTGCTGCATCTAATCAATAATCACGACCTGTCTTCACGAACGATGCTGCACCGAGCGAAAGCTTTGGCCTCACCTCTTCTTATCCGAAAACATCATTCATCAAAGACTGCCACTTCCCGCTGGCGCGCATCGTCAACAGCACGAGACAAATCGAAGCCACCAATTTATCTGAGTCTCCCCGACAAGAGTGACGTGAATCATCCGTTCTTCAATTACACGTCTGGAAGATGGCTGTAAGTCCAACATGATCATGAAAACTTGGAACTCTACTGACTCAGTGTACGTCAAGATACAACGAGCAGACTCGACGTGATGAGAGACATCTGGTCTTTGATGCTAGAGCCCTGCTCCAGATCATCGTCGAGTCTGTGAACAGACAAATCGATTGCGTTTCTACATTCTCCAAGATCGCCGAGGGAGGCTCATATCGAATCTTTGAAGCAGTATTTGATGATAAGACCGCTGCCATCGCTCGCCTGCCTTATCCATGCACATTGCCACCATCATTTGGGATCGCTAGTGAGGTTGCAACCATGCAATTTCTACGACTGCATGGTGTTCCTGTCCCTCAGCTGTACGCTTGGGCACCATCTGCCGAAAACGCAGTGGGATCAGCATATATCATCATGGCTAAGGTAGAGGGCCAGGAATTGGAGCATACATGGTATGATATGTCAGTCTCAGAAAGGATGAACATGATCGAAAAGGTTGTGCAGATCGAGCGGAGGCTCTTCCAGATCCAACTACCTGCCAGTGGTAGTATTTATCACAGAACCTTCCTAGACTCTCAACAAGGCGTCGACCAAGTGCCTATTACGACTGCCGATACAGACGAGAATGAATTCTCCATTGGCCCTTCGAACGAGTACCTATGGTGGTATGCACGCCGGGATGAGGTGGCTGTAAACCGTGGGCCATGTCAGTCAACAGGAAAATTTGTAAAGGCTGGTAGACTGCTAACAAAGATCAGGGCTGCAGTCCGAGGATGTTATGAAATCAGTAGGTGAAAGGGAGCTTGCCTGGCTCGAGAAATTCGCCAATCCTCGGTATCCTCGCGAACCACTTTACAGAGCTTTCTACGACAATCGGGAGGTCAGACCGGATATACAAATACAGGTTTTGCGTGATTACCTGAATCTCGTTCCGCTGCTCGTTCCGGAGCAAGCCAAACTAACCAAACCGACGATTCGTCATCCAGATCTCTCACCTAGCAATATTTTCATCTCCGACACCGGCGAGATAACTGGCTTGATTGATTGGCAGCATACCTCCGTACTGCCATTGTTCCTGCAAGCCAAGATTCCTAAACACTTTCAGAACTGGGGCGATGAAGACTCCGAGAACTTCCGGGCTCCCCGACTGCCAGAGAGCTTCGATGACTTGGAAGAGAGCGAGCAGATTTCTGCACTTGAGACATATCGCAAAAGACAGATGCATTATTTCTATGTTGGATATACGGAACGTCACAACAAACCCCACTTCGAGGCAATAGGCAAGCCGCATCTTGTTATGGTGAACAATTTGTATGACATAGCTGCAAGACCGTGGGAAGGAGACAACACTTCTCTGAAAGCCGAAATCATCAAGCTGTCGAGACGTTGGTTCGACACGACACCCTCTCGCACGAGAGAAATCTTCCCTGTCAACTACACTGAAAAGGAGATCACTCAGTGTCTCGCGATTGACGAGAAACAGCAAGAAGCCGATGCGCAGATGCAAACGCTGCGCGATTGCTTTACCACAAATATAGATGGCTGGGTGTCATCTGAGCTGTACGAACAAGCCAAAGCCAGGGCAGAAGATGTAAGGCAGCAGATGGTTGACGCGGCGGACACAGACGAAGAGCGAAGAGAGATTGAAGAGAACTGGCCATTTCATGATCATGTCGAGATTGATTGAAAGTACAACTCTAAGCATCTAGAAGGAGTGCACAAGCTGCTGCAACTTTGATCCTGCGGACTGCATTCGACTCATCCCCGGGAAGGGTTCTTGGAAATTGCGGTGGAAGCTCTTTTCTTGTCTTTCCCTGTATCGCTGCTCAGCCCTGTGAGGTCTGTTCGAGACATCTTAGCCTTCCGACCATATGTGTGACGATAATACATGAACGTGGGTGCTGATCTACAAAACTCCTGCTGTCTTGCGAAGGCTATGCCGCTTCTCCCTCGACATGTCGATGGTTCCTGAAAGGTCTTGGAGATGGCTTGCTGAACCCGGGAGACACTGAGTAGGATCTCGCCTCAGCCGATTATGTGATCTGGAATTTTTCATCTTTTATTCAAGCTGTATGTTCAAGCTCCAGTGAATTGATAGACCGCAGCTAAACGAACGAATCCTAAGAGACGGCTCGGCTCCTTGCTCTCGTCTTGGTCGCACTGGATGGATACAGCGAGGTACAGTGCACGGAAGAGATATTTGTAAACCACTTCACGCACTACACGTTGTCCAACTTCACCCTCCCTCTACACATAAACGTGGCAACATCGTTGTAACAGATGAACGCTCGCGAGCAGCTGAATCTTGTGCACGAGACCCCAATATCACGCCGTGCGGGCGCGTCCGAAGTATACAACTGTATGAGGACGGTCATACGCTCAAGTCAATCGCCGACCAGTTTCACCGCGCTCCTTCTACTATCTCATGTAGTCCACAGCGCCTTTACCTGTAACTAAGACACCGAACTGGTTGGCCACATACATACACGCCTCGCAATCGGCGCCCTGACTGATTGGCCGTCGAAGGCTCTCCTTTTAAGTCGTATACTAAGACCAAGAAGTGGTATGACTTTTTGTAGAACAACCTGATCATACGGCGAATACTCGAGCCTTACAGCATTAGAACTCAGCTTGCACGAAGCGGCCACTCCTTAAAAAGGAGACTATCCGTAGACGCTACTTCTGTACTAACCGGCCTTAGAGTTGGTTGGTGTCTTAATGGCCAAGAACCCTCCTATCAGACGAGTGTTCTACAAATCGCAGAGCTTCTGATGTGTGCAGACACGTCCTTCGCTCTACTAGCTAACGATATGACTAGAATAAAGCGATAAGCTATAACAAGAGCGAAGTGTTACGATCCAGTGTCAAGCGTACCGGCTTCTGGCTCGTGCACAATCAATCATTACCATCTTGGGAATCATGCTCTGAGGATTCTGCCAAGACAGGTCCTCTCCACAGAGCACTCTCCAGCAGGTAGCTGCCTGATGTACTCTGCTCCCTGATCTCTTGCTTCTGATCTTGTCAGACCAAGCAGAGCAACAGAGCATACAGAGCACACTGCATACACTCATTACATAGTTAGGTATATAGGTAAGAAGGTCTTCACTAGGAGGTCCTGCGTTCAACTTAATCAGTTATTCCAACAGTCCCTTTGGTATACACTACTACACACACCTGCTTTTTCACCTTGCTTAACACTCCTCTTCACGAGTCCAACCCCGTGACTACTTATTCTTCCCCAAAATAGTTGGCTATAACACAAAGGTATACGTCTTGTGGCATCGACGCTATTTCAGAAGTTGTTTCAAGCGATATATCGATGAAAGGACGTATTACAAGTGCTAAAGTTCAAGAATATAGCTCTATAAGCTATGTTAAGGTGTCAGAAGATAATTTACTATCTGTTTCCTAACCCGATAGCATCTGTTAATGAGATTTCGCGTGAATTCACATCTCTAAATTTGCTAGGAACTCGTTCAAGAAGTATGGTGTACATAGACGTAGGCACTCGCCATCATGTAACCTAGTTTCTTTGTAGTTAGTGTTACATCTAAATCGAAAATTGAAAATCAGAGCGGATGTTACATGGAATCGGTGGAATTTCGGCTCCATGCCATGCCATGCCACTACTTCTAGCTAACATGCCATTCCATGTCAATTATCTAGTG
>SWBJ01000535.1:0-26218 GCA_024195555.1 Aureobasidium sp. EXF-12298
AAAGAAACCAGTGAACAACGTTCGATCAACACCTCAATTGCTCGCACGCATTTTGGTTGCAAAAGTAGAGGACGTCGATCGTTTGGACGCCATTCTCGAGAAGATTCTGTCCATCGAGCAGCTCCTCGATGGTTGCCATACCCTGCTCAGACCACTCATCTTTGAGGCGATGTGATAGGTGATTCCAATTCTTATATCTCCCAGCGGTTATATTGTAAGGCAGATGGATATCATCTTTGGAGTATTGGACAGATAGCAGGCCCTCCTCTTCCCACTTGTCGGAGTCAACGACTAGAAAACAGTTCTTGTCGGGCATGTAAGGTGCCAGAGATCCAAGCCGCCTGGAAGCTTTTTCTTGTTCATAATGATCTATGCATGCGAATACGTTATCCTGAACAGCCGTGAACACTTCAAGATGCCAGCGAGGGTCGGCAAGCTGCTGTGTGTGCAGACAATAAAGGAGCTTGTGAGCCAAACCCTCATCAGCGGTTAAGAAGTTTGCTCCGCGGATCAGATAGATGTGAAATGGAAATTGTCGCAGCGGTGATGAGTCGCCATTTGTGCGTGGCCATGCGATCTTGACCGGGGCCAAGCCATGGTCGTTGATAGTGCGCGCTATGATCTGTGTGTGCCATGGACGTGGGCTAGTCTGTCTTATCGCTTGGGCTTTCGTTCTGCCCATGACTGCACGGTAGATTCGGACCTACTATGACTCTGTGTTTTTAAGGTAGTCATCCTTTTGGTCGAGAAGACAGAGTGCGACGTGTTCGTCGTCGTGTATCCAATTCGTGCTTGGCGCCGCAGCTTCCGCAACCTTCTTGCCATGCCAACAATGGTGTAACAGTGACGACTTTGTCAATGCTTGGATATACAATATTCTTTCCTATGCACATATGCTACAACAATCGCTTGAGACAGGAAACCAAAACACCACTTTTTACACCCTAGCAGCCCTCAAGAAACCGACCATACCACCACAATACTGTGCCAACATCTCCACTCTCTCTTTCTCCTCCACAACTCTATCCCTCCACTCCTTAACACTAGCTCTAAGTTCTTCATCTTCAATCACAACATCAGAGTGTACCTTAAGGAACACCGCCATCCACGCCTGACCTAACTCAAAGTCACGCTTGGACGCGCAGAGGAAAGATAATGCGCGCACGAAAGCGACCAATTCATTGCAAGCATCTGACTCAGGGTCAAAGGATGTGATGGGGGAAGACAAACTGCGGATTTCAATATCTGCAGCTGCGGGGTTGAGACTCTTGAGATGTGCGATGAAAGGTGCAAAGTCGCCAGTGTCAGAAGCGTCACGTAGTAGGGAAGTGAACTTTGAAATCGTGTTTTGGCGGTCCATCTTCATGATGCGGCTGCGTTCTTGCTCGATGGCCGCGAGGTCTTGTGTTGTGTTTGTGTTTGCGATGGCGGGGTTTGCTTGTCGTTCTTGCAGCGAGGGGAGGAAGAAGGGAGCCTTTTCGGGTTTCTTGGGCGCCGCAGTAGGAGCGTTGCGTTGACGGATGATGTCCAGATGGAGCAAATTTTGCCAGCGGCTGCGTGGTACCAACGACAATGAGACGAGATCGGATGATAGGGCATCGAGATCTGGCTCAGCGTCGAGGTCGGCATCAATGTACTCTTCATCGTCAGACTCGACGTCGGGAGCATTGGCTAATGCACCAATGACAGATATGCTGCCTTCACCATTTACGGTAGGTGCTTGTGCTTCGCTGGCAACGATTGTCGACAGCTCTGCTTCGTTGATATGGCGAGTTGGGACATGAGTAAACATGGTCTTGTTGGACCAAACATCGACACCAACATGCTCTTCACTTGCTGTCGCCAGGTACTCTCCGGTTGGTGAGAAGCTTATAGCGTTACATGTCGAGGGGAGCTTGAAGACATCAATCAAGTGACCGGTCGGCAGATCCCAAGCGCAAACGAAAGTCGAGGTTGCGCCCATGACCCAACGACCGTCGTTGGAGAAGCCAAAGTCAGCAAAGTCGAAAGCCTTCGATTGTGATGATCTTGACATTCTCAGCTCACGGATAAGCTTGAATGTGGTGATATCAACAACACGGACACAGCCATCGGTGCAGGTGAAGGCGGCCAGCTCTGATCCACGGTGCAATCTCAGACCTGTGATTTGAACAGCGCCAGACCAGTCAATCTCATGCTTGAGAGCACCACTCATAAAGTCCCAGAACTTGATCTTGCCGTCGATGCTGCAGCTGATGACAGTACGGTTCAAGTTGTCGACAGCCAGACCAGTAACAGCAGCGGTGTGTTTACCTTGGCCACGGTAGAACTTCTTCTTGCCAGCGTCTGCTACCGGAGCGATGGCCTCCTCCGCCTTCGCCAGGTCGAGTTTGAGTTGTTGTGCTTGAGTGGGTGTGAGACGTGCCGGGTATCGCTGTCTGTAGCCACCAGATTGAAGGTTGAACATGTCGATGCCACCGTTCTCGGAGCCAACAAGAGCAAAAGTGCCGCAAGGCGAGATTGCAACGCTCTTGACATTGCCACCGTCTTGAGTCTCGAAAGCCCATCTACCAGCCTTCTTTCTGCCCCAGAACCATGTCCTTGCCTTGTTGTCGTTCTCGTGAGCGGTCACGACACTCTCCCATCCAGTCATGCTTGTAGCCTCGGTGCTGTTCTTGGTTTTGCCCTTGCCGGACTGCCAGATGGGGAACTTGCCAGGCATGGAGCCCATACCACCATCGCGGTTGAGCGAGCAGGCAATGGATGTGATCGGGGGAGCCTTGAGTGCCTCGATAGTGTCTCTACCTTCAGAGGATAGAATACCTTGCTTTCTGGCTTTCTTGGTGACGTTACCCTGGGAAAGCTCGGTGCTCTGTCCGTCACGTCTCAAACTCCAGCCCCACAAACTGCGATCCTTGCTCGTACTGAGAAGCCATTTTCCACTGGCGTCGGAGCCGTCCGAAGCAGCGGGGAGGAAAGATAGAGTAGTTACGGGAGCGCCGTGACCGCTGCGCTGGTGCAAAATTCTGGGTACAGGGTTGAAGGGGCTCTCATCGAAGATCCAGGTCTTGAGGCTGTTGTCCAGACCACTGGTAGCGATGATAGCCTGGCCAGGCAGAAATTCAACCCTTGTGACACCACCGGGCGAAGCAGATGAAGGAGGAGCGTGGGCGCCACGGAGAACACCTTGCTTGCGACCGCCGTTGTTCAGATCCCACAGAGTCACGTCACCGCTCTCGTTGGATGCAGTAGCCATAACACCAGCTCTTTTGCCATCGTCGCCTGCACCCATGCCGTCTGTCCGGAAAGTGATGGAAGTGATGGAAGGACCATTTGTGCCGTGAGCAGATGCGTTGAATTGCAAAATCTTCTTGTCCATTTGGATATCCTGGATGATTAGAGGACCGGATTCGTAGGCGATTGCCAGGAGGTTGAGGGCGGGAGTGGGCTGGAGAGCAGTGACGGCGCCGTAGTCGGCGGCGGGAGGAAGAAGCGAGTAGACCAGCTTTCCGCTTGAAACGTTCCAGATCTCGACGGTACCGTCATCCTTGCCAGCGACGATCTTGTTGAGCATTGTAGGCATACTGCTGAGGGTTCCAGTGAATTCGGACCCGGTGATGCTCTGGAGAGTGGTGTAGAGCTCATAGTTGGATGACTTCCAAACAAGAATCTGATGGTCGCAAGCACCGATAATCCAGGAACCGAAGATGGTGAAGGACTTGATGTTGTTTCTGTGGTTCAAGGGCATCTCGAGTTCAGCGACTTTCTTGCCTCTCTTGAAAATCCAGACACCACGGTCCGACTCTTCTTGTTGGCCACCCCATGCTGCATATACGAGATCCTTGTGTGCTATGCTTGCGGTGATGAACTCTGGAGTCTGGGGGCGAGTGATGAAGACGAGGTTGAGACCGCGGCGCAAGTCGTAAGTTTGCAGACTGCGACCGACCGAGGTGGTGAGTTGGAAGCTTGTCTTGCCGAGGGCGATGCTGGTGAAGGGGACGGCAGTGGGCGAGACGAGACCGACAGTCTGCGAGTGTATAGTCAGAAAGGAAACCGAAAAGGTGCAAAAGAGGAAGTTACCCTGTACGGCGCAAAAAGTCGCGAAGAGCCAACCTGTCTCTGGCTCTTGACGACTGTCTCAGAATCCTGCGTCGTCCTTTGGCGCTTGACCTGACGGCCTTCAGAGCTGCCGTTCATTGCGACAGCAGTAGGCATCGTGTGTGGAGTATGCGGTCTGACTGCTGGTGTCTTGTAAGAGTCTCGTCCAAAACTTCTTGCAATTCTTGACGCTTGGACCACATGCAATATGGAGCAATCGCCGTTTAAATCCGGCGCTTTTACTCGTATCAACGAAGGTGCAGGAATGTCACAATCCCACGACATCACGCATACCATTGAATTTCCTGATAAACCTATACACGTATTCTTAGCAGACCTAGCAATTGACCTATTCTTGTTCATCCTTGGCGATCCTATCGTATACCTGAGACCGGCCTTGTGCGTACCTAGAGCTTTTCGATTAGGCTGGGGGCAGAGCGGCCATGGAGCCTCTGCACCGAACCAGCAGTCATGACAGTCCAAAGTCGAGGAGGAGCTCGTCGAGTACTTCATACTCGCACCCTCTCTCATCATCGCTGCTGGACCACACGGCTCCCTATGCAGATCCAGACCGAGCTCGTCTCAGCAGTGCGGCAGTCAAGAGAGCCAGTATCAGCATGCCGTTGGAGTCAAATCCGCGACTCCATGTTTCTCCGCAGGCTCGACGCCCGTCCAGAGCCAACTCGGAGCACAATCTGCTCACCACCGTCTTGCAAGCCCATATCATGGCTTCCTCTAACCTGCCAGATTCGTCTGCTATCATTGACGACAACGACGCCACTCCCACCCAGACGCATAACAACAACGAGCCCATCCTCCTCGCCCCTCCACGCCAAGACACGGACGACTCGAGTCGCTCTTCCTTTTCCCTCTACCAATTGGGCTCTGCTCTGTACGATCGTGCACTGGGTGCTGTCTCGACTGCGAGCTCTGTCGCTGGCTCCGAGACTGACGGTGTGTCGACTCTTGTTTCTTCTGTGTCTTTCCATCCTGTCCATCTGTGCCTTTCCGCTATTCCTCTGTGCTTTGCCAATCCAAAACATCCCAAGACCCTTTGACCCAATCTTTCGTCATTGTGCCTGTGCTCCACCCTCCCAAGAAAAGCAACTCAGCAAACATGCCCCAAACTTTCTTTCTTATCTAACAATTAACAAGCCGCTCCAAAACTTGACGCTGCTTCCCTCTCGCTGCCCCCCTCTCTAAACGGCACGCACTCGGCGCCCGCCACCACCATGAGTCGCGACAATACTCTCCCACCGCCGACCAACTCTGAGCCTGGCTCAACCACCACTTCGCCGAGAGCCAGCGTCTTCGCTACATTTCCCCGTCAACCCCCTCCGTCCTCAAACGCAAACCCCCGTGGCAGGACCCCCCAGTCGAGACGAGTCAGCAGTAGCACTGTCAACAGCGCAAGTCCCAGCACTGAACGCCCCGAACAAGACAAGCCTGTACCCATTGGTAAGATTGGTGTTTGTGCCCTGGACAGCAAGGCCAGAAGCAAGCCCAGTCGCAACATTCTCAACAGGTTGATCAAGGAGGGCGAATTCGAGGTCATTGTCTTTGGCGACAAGGTCATTTTGGACGAAGATGTCGAGAACTGGCCCGTCTGCGACTTCCTCATCTCCTTCTTCTCCGAAGGCTTCCCGCTGGACAAGGCTATAGCATACGCCAAACTGCGCAAACCCTTCTGTGTTAACGACCTGCCCATGCAGACCATCCTCTGGGATCGTCGTATCTGCCTACAAATCCTCACAAAGCTCAACGTCCCCACGCCCGACCGTGTCGAAGTCAACCGCGATGGAGGCCCTAAGGTCCAATCTGCCGACATTGCTCAGAGATGTTTCGAAAAGACTGGACTCCGTTTCCCTGTCTTAGGCAGCCAGCCTGAGACCGAATCACAACAAACAGCCAACCCTGTCGTCGAATTGCTCGACGACGGCGACACCATCTCGGTTGACGGCAAGACTCTGACCAAGCCCTTCGTTGAGAAGCCAACCGACGGAGAAGACCACAATATCCACATCTACTACCCCAAGAGTCAGGGTGGTGGTGGTAGAAGACTCTTCCGCAAGGTCAACAACAAGAGTTCGGAAAAGGACGAGACCTTGACAGTACCCAGATCCATCACCGAGCCTGGAAGCAGCTACATCTATGAGCAGTTCCTTAAGGTGGAAAATGCCGAGGATGTCAAGGCTTACACGGTCGGTCTCGATTACTGCCATGCCGAAACCAGAAAGTCTCCGGTCGTTGATGGCGTCGTCAAGCGCAATCCCAACGGCAAGGAAGTCCGCTATGTCACCAGCCTCAATAGGGAAGAAGCTGGTATGGCCTCAAGAATTGCTGATGGCTTCGGACAGCGCGTCTGTGGTTTCGATCTGCTGCGCGTGGGCGAGAAGAGCTACGTTATTGATGTCAACGGCTGGAGTTTCGTCAAGGACAACAACGACTACTACGACAAATGTGCCAACATCCTCAAGGGTCTGTTCATTCGCGAGAAGCTGAGAGTTGAAAACAAGCAACAGCAGCAACAAACAACGTCTGCTCCAACCTCTGCACCTGAAGACAACTACGAAAAAGAAGCTCCTGGCACTCACCGTAAGAGCACCGTCTCGAACCATCGCAGCCACCTCAAGTCTGTCTTCCGCTCTGCCAGTGCCACCAGACTGCGAGAGTTGGCTAACAAAAAGCCTGGCTCGCCTGAGATCTCCCAACTTCCTTCTCCCATCACATCCCCACCAAGCTTTGGCAATCTCCCCATGCCTCGCAGCCCTGGTATTCCTCAAGACAATCAACTCCCGCCACCTGCCATACTTGACGATAACCATCAGTACCAGACTCTACAGGAGTCCATCCACGAAGCTGAGGAACACCATGAGCCTGTACCTGCACCTGCCTCCAAGTCACAGTGGAAACTCAAGGGTATGGTTGCCGTCATCCGTCACGCCGATCGTACTCCCAAGCAAAAGTTCAAGTTCACCTTCCACACCAAGCCTTTCGTCGATCTTCTCAAGGGACACCGTGAGGAAGTGTTGCTGGTTGGAGAGGCCGCCCTGAAGAGTGTGCAGGTAGCTGTTCAGCAAGCTTTGATTGAGGGCGAGGAAGACCAGACAAAGCTCCGCACACTTTCAAATGCTCTCGATAAGAAGGGCAGCTGGCCTGGTACAAAGGTCCAGATCAAGCCAATGTTCCGCAAGAGAAGACAAGAGGAGCTACCTGCTGAGCTTCAGGACAAGCTCACTGTCGATGAGCATGGTAACGCTAAGCCCAAGCCAACCCCTCTCCAGGGCGACGATGCCAACAACCACTCACGTGGTGACTCCATGGCAGATGTGACACTTTCCAGAATCTCCGCTGCCGAGAACAACCTTGTGCTTGACAAGTTGCAGCTCGTCATGAAGTGGGGTGGTGAGCCTACCCACTCTGCCCGTTATCAAGCTCAGGACCTCGGTGATAACATGCGCAACGACTTGCTGCTGATGAACAAGGATGCTCTCAGAGATGTTCGTGTTTTCTCGTCTTCCGAACGCCGTGTGTCTACCAGTGCTCAGATCTTCACCGCTTCTTTCCTCAACCAGAAGGAGCTGGATCCAAACTTTATTTCTGTCCGCAAGGATCTGCTCGACGACTCAAACGCAGCCAAGGATGTTATGGACAAGGTCAAGAAGAAGCTGAAGGGACTCCTCCGCCAGGGTAAACAAGCACCCGAACAATTCGCCTGGCCTAAGGACGGAACTCCTGAGCCCTACTTGGTCGTCCGCAGTGTAGTCGAGTTGATGAAGTTCCACCGTCGTGTCATGCTTCAGAACTTCACAAAACTTCGTCCTGAAGGTGAGGGTGGCCCGCCCATCAAGAGTCCTCCCAGTAACGCCTCTTCGGCCAGTCTTGCAGACAGTGCTCCAGAAGGTGTCGACCCCAAGCAGATTCAATCTAGATGGTGCTGCGGTGAAGACGCTTCCTTGTTCAAGGAACGCTGGGAGAAGCTCTTCAAAGAATTCACCGATGCCGAAAAGGTCGACCCTAGTAAGATTAGTGAGCTCTACGACACGATGAAGTTTGATGCCCTGCACAACCGACAATTCCTTGAGTGGGTCTTCACCCCAAGCAACGACATGGTTGATGACGATCATGAACGCCCCAACACCCTAAAGCGCACTGCTTCTGCCGATATGAGAGAAGAGTTTGGCCAAACTCACGAGGGTCTGGCACCGACACAAGAGCAGCCATCTGCTACCAAGGACGCTCAACCTGCCCAGCAAGGAGAAAAGGAGAAGGGTGATGACAAGGACAAGTTGTCGCACATGTCAAGCTTGAGGAGACGCTCTGAGAATGCCTCCACCACATTCAAGAACGCTCAAGCAACCTTGGCCAACAAGGTTTCTGGTAACCCTGAATCCTACTTCTCGCTCTTCACTGGCAACAGAGATCTTCCTGAGTCAAAGGCCAAGGTCGATGTCCGCCTCGAGAAGTTGAGAGAGTTGTACCGCTTCTCGAAAGTCCTGTTTGATTACATTGGTCCTCAAGAGTATGGTATGCTAGAAAGCGAGAAGCTGGAGATTGGACTTTTGACCAGTCTTCCCTTGCTCAAGGAGATTGTGACGGATCTCGAAGAAGGTATCTACTTTTCGACTGATTTCTCAAGAACCGCAGTTACTGACTAACATTTCACAGTGCAAGCTTCCGAAGACGCCAAGTCTTTCATCTACTTCACCAAAGAGTCACACATCTACACCCTGCTCAACTCGATCATCGAAGGTGGTGTTCAGACAAAGATTGCACGCAACGCCATTCCCGAGCTCGACTATCTCTCTCAAATTTGCTTCGAGCTGTACGAGTCGCAGAACGAAGCTACCATCGACGATCCCGAAGGCAGCTGCTTCAACTACAGCATTCGTATCACCCTTTCGCCTGGTTGCCACGCTTTCGACCCTCTGGATGTTCAGCTTGACAGCAAGCACTGCATTGGCTGCACTCCTCGCAGAAGTCTCACACCCCATGTGGAGTGGAAAGAAGTACTTGAGACTCTGAGAGCCAAGTTCCACACTGTCAAATTGCCCAAGAGCTTCTTGGCTGTAAACTTGAGCGAAAAGGTTCCTCAGGCTTTTGCATCAGAGACCAAGGAAGGAGATGCTACTGACGAGGGAGATGCTAAGGATGTGGTTGTGGAGGCTAGTCCTATTGCTCCTGCTCACCAGCCTTGATTGATGCTTATGTAGATGATTTCTGTAATTTATGGACTTTGGTGTTGGGGATTGTTGTTTAGAGAGGTTCATTAGGGAGCCCGCAAGATAGATAGAGAGGCTCAATGCTTGTATCTTGTTCAACACAGAATTTTCACTCTTCCCAGCATGGCAAACATTGGCACAACTTCTTGTTCTCCGCGCGCCCAAGATGTTAACGTTGTCAGCAGTTTTGATCAGTCTATTCATGAAAAGTGAGGCTTCATCGTACAAATTTGTTATTCTCGTATACACATTAGGTTCAAATTCCATTGCCTACCACACCCCTTCACCTCCCTAAAGAAATTCTCACAAAACCTTAAAGCCAGAAGTAGCCTGAATATCTCTACTGCTAAATCCAGCCCTGACGCCAAAGTTGCCAGAAGGAATGATCCACTGCTGCTGCACGGCATCCCAGAAACTCAAGTCTCTTCTCATCAAAGGGAAAGTGACGGTTCTGGATTGTCCGGCAGCTAAAGCGACTTTCTCAAATCCTCTCAGGACTTGGACGGGGGTACGGCCGAAGGAGGTGTCAACAGGTTGAGAGAGATAGAGTTGGGGAACTGCGTCGCCGGCAACGGAACCGGTGTTCTTGACCTTGACGGTGATTTCATAGATAGTATCGTAAAGAGCGGGATTACCGCCGGGTTTGGTGGCTGCAGCTGCAGGACGCGCAGTCAAGTTTTGGGGCGCGAGACGGGTGACCTTGACATCAGACAGGGAGAAATTGGTGTAAGAAAGACCGTATCCGAATTCATACTGTACGGAAAGATTGTAGTAGTCGTAGTGGCGGTAATCGATCAGAAGACCCTCTTCAAAGTCTGCTTGCCAGGCGTTAGGGTCTTCAGTGAGTTTTAGCTCGGTAGAGTTGGTGATGCGAGCAAAAGCGTAGTCAGACTCGTTATAGGCGATAGTGTAAGGAAGCTTAGCGCTGGGGTTAACATCACCGTACAGGACATCGACTAAACTGTTTCCTGACTGTTCACCCTGGAAGTGTGCGGCGAGAATAGCAGTGACGTTGGGGTGGGAGGCCCAAGGCATGACAATGGGACCGGAAGTGTGGGTTACAACGATGGTGTTGTTGCACCAGCCAGCTACGGCTTCGACTACTGCTGTACCGTTCCAGTCGGGTAGCAGGTTAGTCTTGTCGTTGCCTTCGGCGGCCCATGTCTTGATCGTGACGATGCAAGTGTCGGGGTGAGGGTAGATTGCGCCGAAAGCAGCTCCGGGAGTAGGATCGGTCAAAAGAGTGTTGTTCATGTTCCACTGCAAGAGGGTGCCATCCTGCTTGGTGCGAGCCTTCAAGGCGTCCAGGGGAGTGGAGAGGTAAGTGAAACGTCCAGTGCCCGAACCACCACCGGCAGCAAGGTGGCCGTACTCGTAATCGCCATTGCCGACCAAAGACAGAGTGTACAGACCGTTCTCAGGATCAGCAGCATCGTTGCCGAAAACAGCGATGTTCTTAGGCTTGTTGAGAGGTAGGGCGTTGTTGGTGTTCTTCAGAAGAACGGTACCTGCAGATCCAAGTTTTCTGATCAAGTCTGCGTGGTTGGCACGGACATCGACATTTGCCTCTCCGTACTCGAAAGAATCAAGGTAAGGCTGGATACCAAGAATGTTGATAGGACCACTGGTAGGGTCAATCAGAGGATAATCTTGATCCTGTCCGAGGAAGAAGTAAGGTGTCATGATTCTGTGAGCGGCATCATCGATTCTAGACTCGGGCACGGTTCCATTGTTGACAGCATTGGTGAGATTCTGGCCCCAGAAAGAAGATCCAGCTTGGAAGAATGCAATGGTACCCGGCATATCCATATCCATACCGGCTTCAGCGTTAGCCACACCGCCATGCGTGGCCTGTGACTGTCAGTACATCGTTCATACATGCTGTTTCGGTAGACTTACACCCCAATCACTCATTACATAACCTTGGAAGCCGAGCTCTTCCTTGAGCAGACCGTTGATGGCCTTGCTGTTCTGGCAAGCGTAAGAGCCATTGAGTCTGTTGTAGGAACACTATATGGCCGTTAGTAGATATTCTTATGCTTGGTCGAATTGATAACTCACCATCATAGAGGCAACACCAGCTTTGACTGCGTCGGCAAATGGCCACATGTAGAGCTCGTGCATAGTTCTATCATCAATGTTTGCGGAAACAGCCTCAATCGTCTTGTTTGTGGGCGAAAGAGTGGGGTTTCTCTGAGTCTCCTGTTCGTTACCGATCCAGTGCTTTGCACAGGCTTGAACACCAGACTCCTGCATGGCTTCGATGGTCTCCTTCATGGCAATGCCAGTAAGGTAAGGGTCGGGAGAGAATCCTTCCCATCCGCGGCCAGCATCGGCAGATCTTCCAAGAGGTCCAGCCTGTCAATGGATCAGCAAGTCGTTGTGATGTAGTAGGAGTAGATATGAATGCGTTCGCTTACCACCGGCCCCAAAGCCACGTGGGCACCTTTGCCTCTGAACTCAGCACCAAGGTATTCGCCTCTCTGACGGATCAAGTCAAGATCCCAAGACGAAGCAGCGGCGATACCCGCGGGAAAGACGGATGCATATGTTGCTTGTCTAATCGACAAAGGACCATCCTGCAGACAAAGGCCAGGGAATCCAACGCGAGTAATGGGAGCAATGTTACCTGTCTTGTATGAGTATGGAAGAGAAACTGGGCGAGGATGAACTCACCAATGCAGGGACCCTTCGGCTCGCCGGTGAGCACAGCAACCTTTTCTTCCAGTGTCAATTGAGCAACCCAATCCTTTGCTTTCTGAAGGGCCTCTTCCCAGCCAATGCCAGTCGTGTTTGCTATGTGAAGTTAGCATAGTAACAAGAATGCTAAGCCAATCCACGTACGACTGGGGAAGACACCAGGGCTGCTGGTGTAGAGAGAGTGATCCCAAGAAGAAGAAGAAGAGTTCTGGAAAGAAGAATTTTGAGCAGAAATGCTCTGTCCAAGCAGGACTAGAGCTGCGACACTGGACTTCAAATAATACATCTTGAAGTGAATTCCGATGATTCAGAGACCTACTGACTGGGTTCCCAGCATGCCTTTATATACTGAAGATTTCCATCTACCTCAGCCACTATTAGGGCATAGTAGAGGTTGGGTAGTGGAATACCTACTATTGCAAGAGACTTTTGAGGCTTGAACCTTGACGATAGTCCACATGGTTGTTCGTCAGCGAGTCAGTAAGATCGGTCACGGTCAGTCCACGAGGTGTATGAGCACGGCAATCCGGTCCTGCTTTCCATGCCGAAAATCGGAAGACTTTCACGGCACCTTGGTGGCACGGTCCCAGTCTCCAGACAATGATGATGGTTCTGATACCCCACGGGCCTCCATTGCGGGGTCATGTAGCATGTGGACCCCTGCAAGCAAGAGCGACCAAGGCGTCCGATGGACTCTTGGCTACGGAACTGGCACAACCAAGCGAGCCATGTGGAGGCATGAATCGTGATCCTCTGCAGTGCGGACGTTGTCCGAGAAGGTGGCTTATACAAGGTCGGCTTGGCATTGTCGTAGGTGGAGCTGGGCGGCTCCGACAATGTCAAAGAGTGAACCTTCGAGATGACCATGGAGAGAGTGGGGCATGGAGTTCATGAGACAGAAGTTTGCTATTCCTTCGGGCCTGCCAGCGACTCAGACGAACACCATCCTCTGATGTGGACATAAGATAGATGAGCGGAGAAGCAAAGAACAAGGATGGAAAGCAAGAGGCACGTCGATCAAGATTCCAAAGCACTTTCGGCCGACGCCGCATCCAGCAAACCCGCCCTCCGCTCTGATCCCCAGTCCCCGCCTGCGACCCCTCGGTTCTTGATGGAGCGACGATCCGAGTACGGCAGTGTCTTCGGATGCGTTTCTTCCCGATCAAGACTGTCATAGTTCACTGAGGCTGCTGCTTGCCTGGTCTTCCCCTCACGCTACGACGCAAGCATGGAGCACGAACACGGCACAAACCATGGCAGTACTGGCGTCAAGGCAGAGGGCCTCGTGACGGTGGACCGTAGCTCATTTGATGCAGCTGATGTTGTTGAGGAGCTATGGACAGGTCTTGGTCTTCCATCAGAGGCTTTGTCGCGTCTTCGTCTCGACGGCAACAGCGAACCTGCACTGCCGTCATCTTTTCGGATTGGAGTTCTTGCCCAAAGCTCAATCGCTCTCTCTGCTCTTGCTGCTGCTCAATTGCATGCATTGCGAAACGAGGTTGAAGTGCCGCAAGTAGAAGTTCCTCTACAACATGTAGTTATCGAGTTCAAGTCTGAGAGATTCTATACCATCGACAACCAGCCACAATCTGTGCCGCCGAATCCGATAGGAGGACTTCACCAGGCTGCTGATGGATACATTCGTGTTCACGACTCTTTCCCAAACCACTCTAACGGAATGCTGGAGCTGGTGGGACTTCCCTTAGGTTCAACTCGAGAACAGCTTGCCAACGAGATTGTCAAAAATCGGAGTGTTGAGCTGGAGGATACCGCGACTGTCAAAGGTAATCTCGCTGCCTACGCTCTTCGGTCATATAGTGAATGGGATGCCTTGCCACAATCGAAAGCGATTGCAGACTTCCCGATATCGCTCCAACCTATATCATCTCGCGGCAGCAAAGGCTTCTCTGAACGATTCTCCAGGAGGTCAACCAAGTGTCTGGAAGGTCTACGTGTGTTGGAGATGAGCCGTGTGATAGCGGCTCCTCTATGCGGCAAGACGCTCGCTGCTCATGGCGCAGACGTGATCTGGGTGACATCTCCGAATTTGCCGGACCTACCCAGTATTGACCGCGAGTTCAGTCGTGGCAAACGTACAATCCAGCTCGATATCCAAGATCCCACCCAAAAGGCCAAACTATTGGAGCTCATCAGAGACTGTGATGTCTTCATCCAAGGCTTTCGACCTGGGAGTCTCGCAAAACATGGTCTATCTCTTGAAGAACTCGTCAAAATCAATCCAAGCATTATAATTGCTAACATGTCAGCCTTTGGACCAGCCGGACCTTGGTCAGGTCAACGCGGATTCGACTCACTGGTTCAGACCTGCTCAGGCATGAACGTGTCAGAAGCTGAACATGCGGAACAGGGTGAGCCGGCTCGCGCAATGCCATGTCAAGCTCTTGATCACGCGAGTGGCTATCTACTCGCAACTGGAGTCACTGCAGCATTATATCGCCGTGCGGTTCAAGGTGGCGCATGGCAAGTCGACGTCTCTCTAGCTGCCACCATGAAGTATCTGCGTAGTCTTGGACAGTACCCTGGAACCAGCGGCTTCCAATGTAAGGACTACAAACAGCAAGCCGATTTACCCGCAAAATTCCTCGAGACTCGAGAAACTGGGTTCGGAACCATGACTGCAGTCAAACACAGCGCTAAAATCAGTAGTTGTGACGTCGGATGGGATATCATGCCAAAGCCCTTGGGTTCAGATTCGGCAGAATGGCTATGAATAGTGTACGTGGAACCTTCATCTTTGGGATGCACATTATGGCAGAGTATTTCTGTCTCACATATCTCCATTTCGCCATGCTCAATCCCTCCAGCGCACAGACAGAGCCATCTCTGGCTCTTCACAGAAATTGCTTGAGCACCAACACTCTGATTTGTAGAGTTCTAATCTCGAAATGCCGAAAGGATTAACTGAGAAGTCTTTGCGTCGAAATGCCCAGATCCTTTATCGGTCCTTCAACACTCGGAAACAAGGTGAATTGCCGGACCGTGAATGATCGAAACCCCCACGACCCTTCCTCAAAATCGAGGCCTAGGAAAAATGTCGAAAGCCCACAGAGTGCTCGACATAACGGAGCCCCCAGCTTCTGATGTCGTCGATCTGACATCAAGCCGACCTTGGAGGCCGGGCTCAGTCGCATTGACAGGTCCGTTGGGCATGCCATCAACCAAGTCACAGAGACCTTGAGGCTGGGCCTCCACCATTTACAACCTTCCTCACAGAAAAGCGGACAGCGACAAAAGCACCACAGCTTGCAACAAATGCAAGAACGCCAGAAAAAATTCCAAGGTTGAAATGGAAGGTCAAGTATTGGGAAATAATGCCGCAAATGACGACAATGAGTTTCTTTTTGGTGTGTGTAGCTGGCATGGTGATGTGGGAAAATGGATTCGGCGATGAAAGAGTGGCTACTCATGTATTTATATGATGGGGGCTCTAGTATCGGGAATAAGGATCATTGCAGATCAACAGGCAAGTTGGAGCTACCGAACATTGATATAGCGATACGGCCGTAGAGACACCGTTGACTCACTCATCCTAATCCTTTGCCGGGTCGCATCATACGCGAGTATCTTGCTTCATCGACTGGGACTTGGACGATATTCAGTGCGAGGGAGTGAGGGAGAAAATTAAACATCGACAGGAACTGTGGTTTGGGATACCACCCTGTCCCCCACAAGAGGTCAGGAGAACAAAAACATCGAGCATGATGCGAGAGCATTGCTTCCAGCACATTACAAATTACACATCAGCTCGAGTTTAACATCTGATACTTGTGCTGGAAGCGGCGTACAGATTCGAGTAGATCATAATGTCGTTAGCCTGCCCTAACCTGTCTTCGTAGATACCACTCATGACTCCATCCCAAACCATCAACCAAACACCTCCATCATGAAGTAATATTCCACGAACGTCCTATCCTCTCGTCCCCTTGCCGTCAAAGCTCTACAAGCATCTGCCAACTGATATCCCACAACCGGGGCACCGCAGAAGAAAACACCAACTTTAAGTCCATCCTTCAGTTCCTCCATCTTCTTCTTATCTCCCTTATGTGACTCCCTCTTTGCAGCAAGCAACTTACACATATCCTCGTAATGCGCATCCATAATCCCTTTCATATCCGGACGTCCAAAATGCGTAGGATTGATCAACCCAGTGATGGGACTTTCTGGATGTTGCGGGGTGCGGTGTTTCTCTAGAAGCCAACGGAATATATGTGTGGAGAGTTTGTGCCGCTTTTGTGTTACGTGGGTGGTGATGCGGAAATCGACGTCGCTGTGATGAGAGGAAGAGGATGAAGATGCAGTGGTGGAGATGTAGTTTAGCAGGTCGGAGAACCAGAGGAGGTTGTTGCGGTCGCGGACCATCCAGTGGAAGTCTATGCGTTTGTAGTTTTCGAGGTCGTAGGTTGAGAGATCTGTTGGTTTTGAGTCTCGCTGAAGGGGGGTTTCATTCTTCGAGGAGTGCAGGCCTGGAGTTGGGTCTTCAGAGGTGGGTGTATTTGTTTCCGTCTTTTCGCTGTCACTTGCTATATCGGTGTTCTGACGGCTTAGTTGTTGCGATGTGCGGCGTGAATCTGCGGCTTTTTGGTATGGAGAAGGACGCCATTTCTGGGTTCCTATGCGTTGCTCTTCTTTGACTTGCAGGTCAGTGAGGATGCCCGAGAAAGGAGTGACACCGATTCCAGCGCCGACAATGATCGTCTGGTCAAAGTCGTAGAATCGTTGGGCAGGGGCACCATAAGGTCCATCAATGCCAATCTTAATCTTAGTGGGCTCTTGAGAAGATCCTAGTCTGCGAAGTTTGCCTGTCCAGTTGCCGTCTGTTTTGATGTGTAGTTGCAACTCATTCCCGATGCATGTGGAGATTGTGAAGGGATGCCATTGCCAGCGACTCAGCTCTGGCACCTGCAGTAAAACGTATTGACCAGCTCTGTAGTCGAAGTTGCGAGATGCGGGCATCAAGACAGTGATACACACCGTTTCCTTATCCAGAACTTCTAAATACGCAGAAAGAGGTGAGAATCCATTGCAAGTCCTGACAATGCGTTCAGTGAGAACCAGAAGGACCGGGAAAGCCAGGAAATATCCCATCATGGGCCATTGCAAGTATCCCATAGTTCCGTGTGCCATGAGTAAAGCGAAGATCGGGAACATCAACAAGTGTCCAAGCTGAAAGACCTCGTACGACCTGCGGCGAACCCAAGGTAGACTGGTCCCACCGATAACCCAAAACATACCAAAGATAACCAGACCCGTCCATCCCGGCAATGACCGTATCCAAGCGACATAAGGTCTGGGCACCGCGTCAGGGCCAAGCAGTGCAGCAACTTCGTCCTGTTGGGCGGGTCGACTTGCATAAAGCATACTACCAGTCAAATGACCAATGGCATGTAGCGAAGCAAAAACCAACGCAACAATACTCATCTTGATATGAAACTCCTGTGATAGATCCCAATTGACAAATCTCGAGATCCAGTAGAAACGGCGTAGACCAGTGCTCAGCCAGCGACACATGGATAACACCAGGAAGAACATGGTTGGATAAAGTACTCCAGCAGATGTTTTAGCCAACACTACACCCCAGCCAAAAGTCTCTCTGTAGGGTGAGGTGGTGAGATACTTGACTAGTTGCCAGATTCCAAAGGCTAGTTGCATAGAAACAACGAGAGCGAGAAATCCATACTCCGGTCCATGTACTTCCCAGTAGGCGCGAAGACGTCTTGCATAGGACATGTTCTTGACGAAATTGGCTTGTTCGTCTTCTTCCTTCTTCTCTTGCTCCATCGAGGGGATCTGCCACGACTTGACTATTCTCTCAAAGTCGGCAAGGTGGACCTGACTTTCATTCGTTCCCATGAAATCGCGGAGGAATTGATGTCGTTTGTCTGAGCGATCTTCATGGTGGAGGTTATGTTCTGCTGGTTCGGGTGCTGGTTGATGGTGTCAGACATGGCTCGATGTATTTTATGTATGATTGATTCTCACCTATCTCTCTGGATACTTCGTCGAGCTTAGCCTCGACTTCGTGGTATGCGATAAGTCCATCGTTGTCACCGTCCAGCTCTTTCAAGAATTGCTTGATCTCCTCGTCCGTCAGATATTTGACATCAGGATCCATCGCGTGTATACCGTACACCTAACCCAGATCTTGAACGTGTGTAATGAGAGGTGTTTAGTAGTCTGGTGTGGTTCCAGTGCCGAGTCGTTCCAAAGTCTCTCTGAAATGACTTACTAGAAAAGCACGTGGGAGGTGACCATCATATATCTCATCACGCAATCTTCCAAGAAACTCTTCACGCGTCCCAAGACCATAGCAGTCGTACAATACAGACATGTTTGTGACATTAAGGAAAGACAACGTAGGCCAAGTGTCTTGCTATAAGGCTGGGCTGGGCATCCACGTTCATCATTCTGTAGTCTTATCAACGCCATGTCTGGGCGCCGAACTCAAGATCATAGCGATGGTGGTATCAAACACAAGAGTGCCACGGGTGGCTCTCTGCACTTTCTTGAGTTCCCAAAGTCGTTGGTCGATCTGGACGTCTAAAGGCAAAGTTATTTTGTCCTCTGCATCGTACCTAATGTTGAGGTTGGATGCTTTGCTTGGCGCCGTCATACCACAACTCCCGCGACACTCCGGATCTTGGACGCGCGAACGACAAGACTTTGCCAATACTTGCAGCACATTCACCCTTCGAACAGATTGATAAGAACGGCTGGAAATGCTGGAGTAACACATTGCGTGTAGCATTCCTCGGCCGCGAAGACCGCGCGTTGCATTCCCGATCAGCGGGCCGAAGGATGCCGAAACAACACACGATGAGGCTCAAATTCAGGACCAAACATATAAATCAAGATCCCCAGCATTTTCGCGCTTGTTTCGCTCCTGACCTTCCTGCTCTTCATGCTTGCTTTCTTGCGAAACTTGAGAACGTGAACTTGTGTACGAGCTGGAGCTGGCTACCTGCAGTCTGATACAATCTGTGCATGATCAACAACCAAAAGCGGATTCCATTTGCTGGCACTCTGAGTTGCAATTTCAGACAATCGAACAGCAGACGTCTCTACCTGGGCCTCCAAGCAATATTCGTCACAGCCCTTCAATCAAGGACCCGAGCGAAAAGGGGGAATTCGTTCTATGCGACCATTGCTTCTTATTGCGCATACCAGAAATCGCCTCATGACAACACCATCATGATTCAAGCTCAATTCCTCTACAGCGTAGGATAGCCAAGCTTTTGCTTACCAACTGGTGACACGAGGAATGCCAAACATGGACATATATTCGTCGACGCCAAGGAATACCAGCCCAGCGAACAGAATTGCCTGACTACCTATGACACAGGCTGCTACAGGCTACACTCGATGATGGCGATCATCATGCATACTGCTATCCAGAGCGAATCATACAAGGTAAGATGAGTATAGAATTCACATTTGCACATTGCTGTCAAGCGACAAAGTGTTAAGAAAGGGGCACAAGGTGCATCTCGCCAAGCACAGGTTGCTTTCACCATGATTCAAGATTTCCAGAGGACTGGATGGACCACCAAACCATCGGAACAAATACGAGAAACCCAATCACCCTTGCTCATGACAATACGGTTGGATATCGACTTCGGAATGTGTGTGTTCTGCTTGGTGCAGAGACTTTAGAGATCTAGCTTTTCTCGGTTCCATCCTCCACTCTGTTTCCTGTGTCGCACACTGGTCTCTGAACAATGCGATTTGGCTTATTGTCCCTCTTGGGATATTTCTGTCTTTTCAGCCTCAGTCTTGCACAATCATCTTCAATCGCTGCATCAAATACCCTCCATGGTGAATCCAGTACTTGCAGCCCCAGGACGTCAATCTGGGCGGTATACACTTCAGGTTCATCAACTTACTTTGTTCAAAATGGGACCGATACGAGACAAGCCTCGACGGCTTTTTTGACAGAGACACCCGTATGTGATATCATGACTGTTTGGCAGACTGACTACACCTCCACTGTTTATAGCTCACGTACTTCAACTCTGTATCTCTCGAATGTATTCACCATGACCTGTGAGAGTAGCGGAGCATCAGGAGTATGTCCGATGCCAAGCACGATAACAATTACAGAACAGGCCTCAACTGGGTTGCCCCTTCCTCTTTCTAGCACAACATCGAATCAATCCGATGTACGCAGCGATGGGAGTGGAAGTGCGGTAACCGTCACATCGTACTTGCCGGGTCTTGCGTGTCCGACATCGAATGTTACACTCATTCCGTCTAGTCAACTCTCAACCTACAGCACCATCGCCACACTGTCTGCAACTGTGGTTTCGGAAATATCTGGATCGTTCACTACTTCGCTGATATACGGAACTGCTGTATGCCCCATCAACAACGCCTCTTCTCCGGCTCACTCATCCTTGTTCGCGACTTCGAATCCTACCATGACACTTTACTCGGTGTCTACCCAATACATCAATGCAACTTGCGAAGTGTTGTCTAATTCTCTGCCTCCTATCACCGCTTCAATATATCTTCCTGGACCCAGCGAAGTATCGTTGCCAGCTCCAGCATCCATCTTGTCAAACTCTATCAGGGACAACTTCACGACTACAATATATACGCAAGATACAACCTGCAACCTGAACTCCAAAGATCCGGTCACAGCATGGAACAATTTCACTACAACGATCTACGCGAACAATGTTTCAAATACGCCTGGCTTCGAAGCTACCATCTCGGGCACACGCTTCACCACGATATATGAGCCTGATGTGACTGTCACACTCTCCGGATCGACTGTCACAGCCTGCGCGTATGATGACCCCGGTGATGATGATGACGACGATGGACAAGAGGGCTCTTCTTCTGCAGCCGCAAGCTCAGCGACACCTACTGCGCCAGCGCCGACTGTTGTGGCAAACCTCGGATTCGAAAACGGAACGCAAAATCCATTAAACAGCACGAAATCAGATCCTAACATTGTTGCTCAAATCGCCACATCCAATGACAGTACACCTCTCACGGCATACACTGGTAATAGCTATTTGTGAGTTCTTCCGGACAGTCCATGTAGCCTTCATGACTGAAGTGTATAGATTCTTGACATTCAGCGACGGCACGACTCCTGCAGCCCTGCTCCTCCGTCGACAGAACACCGATCAATCCATGGTATATAATGCTACGCAGTCTTTCTCCACGACTTCAGGCACCGAATACCATCTCTCCGCAGCGGCCGTCATGGCACAGAACGGGCCAACGCCCCCCAGCTGCACAATAGATATCTGTGCGACGAACAGTGACTGTAGTGGACCGTCACCATTGACCACAAATTATACCACATACTCGTATACCTACCTTGCCGAAGTGTCTGCCAATTACACGGTGGCCACTTTCAGCATTGCTTGTCTGGGATCAGCATATGTAGGTCTGGATGAAATCTCTATCACAGCCAACCCGTCTCGAGATGCTGAGGACCCCACGTCTTCGGCAAGTGGCGACTCTTCTGGTACTGCAGCTCCTTCTGGGGCGGATTCAGGTTCAACCGGAGCATCTGCTACAGTTCTGAATTCATCAGGTCAAAACGTTCGTACGGTGACCAGGACTATTGCCCGGACCCGCACAGCAACTGCGACATATTCTACAGTATACTACTACACGGCGACGCAGTATGTGACTTCGACGGAAGCACAAAGCAGTTTCATATCGAGTCAACTTGTACCCACGACAGTCGTGGAGACTGCAACTGCTTATCAGAACTTGACTCTGACGACCACGGCCACAATCACCCAGACTGCGACCACTAATCAGATAAGTACTGCCTATGTCACGGAGACATCGCGAGAGATTCAGACTACAATTGGGCCACCAATAACAGAAACCACTGTAGTGCCCTACTCGACGTTCGTCTATGAGACTCTAATCTCAACGGTCTATCCAAATGCCAGCACAATCACATCTGTTGAAACTCGCTTGAGTACGATCTACTCGACGATAGTACAGACTTTGTCTCAGACTATCACATCGCGAGAGATCACAACAGCTTCGGGCAGTGTCATCACGCAATATGTGACAAGTATCAGTCTCCAACCAACGACCGTAGTTCAGACCAGCATTACCACGCTTCCGCCATCCACGCTTTACATAACCGCGACGAGTCTTTCGCCTTACAACGTCACATACATCTCGAGTTATCTGATGACGGTCAATATCACCCAGACTCTACCACAAGCCACCGCCACTGCGACGGCCACATCTCAAGTTGCTTCTACGCAGCTAGTACCAGTGACGTATACTACTGAAGTCTTGCGTACTTCAACATACATAAGCACGATACCTGGTCCTACAAGTGTTGTCTACTCCACAGTCGAGGTCGTTTACACATCGACCTCGGTTTACGTGAGCACGCTGATTAGAAATGAGACAGTTTTCTCGACCTTGCCTGCCTCAACAACGATAGTGCCAGGTCCAACTAGCTATCTGACATTGACCACCGAAATTGTGCGAACTTCGACTTTTGTCAGTACAATTCCCGGTCCAACAAGTGTTGTGTATTCGACCGTTCTGATCACTTACACATCGACTTCGACATACATCAGCACTTTGACAAGAAACGAAACTCAGTATCAGACTGTTCTCTCAAACTTGCCTGCTTCGACCATCCTTCAGACAACAACAGCCCCGGGTCCCACTAGCTATTTGACGCTGACGACGGAGTTGGTACGCACATCAACATACACAAGCTTGATACCAGGTCCGACGAGTACCATCCGTTCGACTGTCGAGGTCACTTATACGTCAATATTATCCTACGTAAGCACGTTCGTCAGAAACGAAACTCAGACAACCACTGCTCCAGGCCCGACCAGCTACCAAACTGTGACGTTGACATCGATCTTGCCCGCCTCGACGGTCGTCTCAACTCAATTATCGGTGTCAAGCGCTGCTGGAGTCACGAGTACCTACTACACGACATATGTCACGACCCTACCTGCAAGTACATACACATATATCACGACTCTGATCAGTACCGAGCCTCGTACAATCACGGCGACAAGCTATGCTCCTCCGACGACTTTACCCGGGCCGACTAGCTACCAAACGGTAACATTGACATCAACATTGCCGGCCTCGACTGTCTTGACGACACAGACAGTCACTTCAAGTGCTCCTGGAACGACTGCAATCTCGACATATATCACTACTTATTATGTCACTCTACCAGCCAGTTCGTACACTTACACTACTGTCATCGTGAGCACCTCAGTCTCATATGCTGCGACGCCGGCAACTCCATCTCCTCAGACTATCACCTTGACGAGCACACAACCAGCGTCCACTTTTTTGACCACACAGACGGTCACTTCGAGTGCTCCTGGGACTACAGTGATATCGACATATCTGACCACGTATTACGTCACGCTACCAGCCAGTTCATACACCTATACGACCGTCGTTATCAGTACCTCAGTTTCATATGCTGCTACACCGGCCACTCCAGCTACCCCTGCAACACCATCTCCTCAAACAATTACCATAACTAGTACACAACCGGCATCGACCTTCTTGATGACGCAAACTGTCACGTCCAGCGCCCCCGGAACCACGGCGATCTCGACATATGTGACAACTTACTACACTACCCTGCCAGCCAGTTCCTATACGTACACGACAATTTTGGTGAGCACGCAGTATGCCGCGACACCAACTCCACAAACCCAAACTCAAACGCAGACTCTGGTCACGACTTCGTATGCTGCAACACCATCTCCCCAAACAATCACTGTAACGAGTACACAACCGGCCTCGACTTTTTTGACAACGCAAACTGTCACCTCAAGTGCCCCTGGCACTACAGCAATCTCGACGTATGTGACGACGTACTTCATCACTCAGCCGGCCAGTTCTTATACATATACATCTGTTCTTGTGAGCACGCAGTACGCCGCGACACCCTCTGCGCAGACGCAGACACAAACTCTCGTTTCGACTTCCTATGCTGTAACTCCGGCAACGCCGGCGACACCATCTGCGCAGACCCAAACGCAGACCGTCACTTCGATCTCCTACGCTGCAACTCCCGCGACTCCACCCACTCAAACATACACCCAATATGCTGCTACTCCAGCGACTCCTGCTACCCCTCCAGCTCAAACTCAGACTCAGACCCAGACCCAGACCTATACTCAGTTTGCTGCGACTCCTGCAACGCCACCCACCCAGACCTACACGCAATACCCTGCCACTCCAGCGACCCCTGCTACACCACCAGCCCAGACACAGACACAGGCCTATACTCAATACGCCGCTACACCTGCAACTCCTCCGACACCGGCACCTCAGACGATATACTCGACGGTCGTTACCACTTCTTATGCAGCCACACCACCTCCGCAAACAGTTTATTCGACGGTCACGACGACATCTTATCCACCCACTCCATCACCTCAGACAACTACAGTATATCCGGCGACCCCCAGTCCTCAGACAGCTACAGTTTATGCAGCCACTCCCAGTCCTCAAACAACCACGATATATGCAGCTACACCTAGTCCTCAAACGACCACAGTGTATCCGGCGACTCCCAGTCCTCAGACAACGACTTTGTACTCTACTGTCACTGCTACACCTCCGGCTCAAACGATCTCGACCACCAGCATCACTACTAGCACGACCACGCTCACTAGCACAGTGACAAGTACTGCCTCTGCGGTTCCCGTCCGAGCCGATGGAAGGTGTGGACCAGGCTTCGGCAACGCCCCTTGTGATCAATATAATTTCGCTCCCTGTTGCTCGTAAGAACATCACGCCTGGTTGGACGACCATTTTACTGACTCAAGCAGACAATACGGCTATTGTGGCAATACGACTGCTTATTGCGCTACGTCTCAAGGTTGTGTTTCTGGCTGCACAAATGTAAGTAGTACATGGATGGAAAACAGAGCTTGTTCTAATACTTATACAAAAGTCGTAGTATGCTCCAACCAGCAACCGCTACGTCAATACGAACAGAACTGCAGTGATAGGACCACTTCCAGCAGGACAAGGCAGCGATGGTGTTCCGATATTCAACGTCCCGGTGCCTATCACTATGTGTGGACTTACGACTAACACAGTGCAAATGAGTGTCAACGGCGTGAGTATCAAGTATATATTGATCGAGAACGCAAGCTAATCTTTCGTCCTAGATCTTCGCTATCGCAGGTCTCAACGGCATCAACGGAAATGCATGGGACAATACACACCTCCCCGTGCCCAACAATAAAGTCCTCATCGCGGGTGTCTTCGCATACTGGGATGATCTCTATATCAACGGAGGTGGTAACTACACCCAGGGCATATTCTATACGGTCACCGAAAGCTCGACTCCCGGATCACGTAACACCAGTTTCGAATGGTACATGAACAGATATGGAGATGCGACCAAGATTTACCGATTCACCTTGACGTTCTTCGAGAATCGGCCAAACACTTTCGTGTTGCAGTATCTCATTTCTGACGAGCAAGGAACGGGAGCAACCATTGGTTTTCAATGCGATAATTGTACGTACCATCATCTTTTGACCATTTTCCAGTCTCAAGATACATCCACTGACTGCTTGTTTGAATAGCCGGCGCTCCGAACACTTACTACGAATACTCCTACAATACAGCATCTGAGCCAGCAGGCACACAGCTGACTTTCAACAATAACACTGCTAACCCTGTGTTCATCAGCTCCACCTTCACCACAACCTATGTGCAGAGGCTTGCCCAGAGACTTAGATCTGTTCGTTCTCTTCTGCTTCATAAGGCACGCAGTCTATGGAATCTCAAGACAGCTTGGAAGGCGCTACTTTCCCAAGAGAGGGTGGAGACGATGGCGATGCCAGAGATGGCAAGTCTGGGGATTGATCCACGTGTAAGGACAGATAGAGCGGAGAATGGCTCTAAGATCTGGAGAATCTAGGAAATGAGTGTGTAGTGCAGAATGAACATGAGCCCGCCTCCGAGGTGGTATTGTTACATCAAAAAACCCTCTGAAGCTTGTCATACTTGCTTCTAAACATTGAAAACAAAATAATTGACCATCAAACTATTCTTTGAGTAAGGCCTAGCGATATGTTGATACAGTGCACAGAAGGAGAACGGCAAAACAAAACGTACAGCAGCAGGGATTCCCACGTGGTCACCCACCGTAGTACTAATCTGCCGTTCAACTGCTTATGTATGGCAGAGCGGACGGGATG
>SWBJ01000536.1:0-26201 GCA_024195555.1 Aureobasidium sp. EXF-12298
TAGCCGAAGGCGGGGCTCGAACCCGCGACCTTGAGGTTTGGAATATCTGAGAAGATAAGAGCCACACGCTCTACCGATTGAGCTACCCCGGCAGGTCTGATTGATCGAGTTCACTGAGTGAACTGGCTCGTTGACTTGTGGTGTGCTTGCCAGCTTTGCCGTATATATACTCTTGTCAGCAAAGCCACATGGTGTATTGACTGCTGACATCGATATCGAGCAATCAAACACAGCCGATCTCGTGGTGGTGTCAGTTGATGAGCCATACATAATGGATAAGAATACTGTTCGGACAACATCGACAGTAGATGAGAAGTTTTACACAGATCGTGAAGTATATTCTGTTGACCAGATTGATCGTATGCTTTTAATACTGGATATTGACGGCAATCTTCGATAACTCACGTAAAGACAATCAGACGGCAACACAAGCACAAATCTCAATATATTCGTGTTCGAACGGCCGAACATGTATATCTGACTGTATCCTGCTATAGAAAAACACCGTATATCAACATACCGCGATGTTGTGCTGTCGATACACCGTTGAACAGGGTGGTACCCGTAGCAAGTTTACTTAGCCGTTTCGAGAAAACAGCAACTTCGAGCTCAGCAACCATCCAGTTCAACGCTCTAATCTACTACTCAATCTCGAGACTCGATAAGGACCAGCGATGACAAGAAAAAAGAGCATGGAGTGAGCATGGGTCGGCATATAGTCATGACTCAATCATGGCGACAAAGGTCATTAAACGCATCTGGTAACTCTGTGCGTCTCGTCCTCAATTGCGATAGCAGATAAATCAAGGGACAAGCGAGTGTGTTAACTAGTCTTGATCATTTCTGATCGAGTATGGTCTCAGGCTTCACCAAAGAAGCTGCCACTTTTTACATTCCAATCGAACCAATTTGCAAAGAGCACAATGTATGCATCCAGCTGCAACGACGATGGATGCACGCGTGTAACGCTGTCAGGTGTCTTCCAGCCAAAAACTCGGTGCACCGGGCTTCAAAAGCAAAACTTTGTCGAGTGCCCACTCTCCAGCCACCCTTCTGATCCTAATTTTACACCCAACCCCCTGACGCCCTCCGGAGCAAAAAGAAGGGATATCCTGACCGCATACCGAGCAAAAGATCGACGCCTAAGAGATTCGAACTCTTGCTCCCGAAGGAAATAGATTTCTAGTCTATCGCTATAACCACTCAGCCAAAGCGCCTGGTGTTGAGAGGTGGTCGACTAAATACAAAGACAATCCGCAACAAAACGAGTCGGCATCTGGGTAGCGTTCGTTGACCGTCATGGTGAGAGCTTGTTGAGGTGTGGTCAAATTCTGCTGGGGTTTCGTCGAAACATCGAAGCTTCGTGTGCTGACGTTCGCTAAGCCCAGACAGCAGCGAGATCGAAAAGATCGCTTCCGAGGGGCTCAAGGAGCTTCTGACATCCTGTCTCCATGATCCGAGAATGGGTTAAACGAGGGGCTTGTTGCCCCGCATGCCCCACGTTGAGGTCCCTCTCTGCCTCTCCGGGGTAAGATGGGCAGGCACAAGACCATGTCCAGCAGAAGAATCGCGGCAAGTGAGTGTATGGACGCCGAGAATTGCGGGTCTTGTGGATTGGACTTCGGTGTGGGGCCTCGAGATCCTCCTGAGAGAAGTGTTGATATGAAAGCTGTTGAAATCTCCAGCTGGAATTATACATATTTCTCGATTTTCCAGACCTCAGAAGCATATAATCGTGACTGAACAATGGCCATAGGCGAGATGAAACCAGCATTTGACAAGGTGAGGACGCAACAGACGGACATGTGTGTTGACGTATATACTCATAACCATCATAGGTCGTTGTCGTTGGAGCAGGACCATCAGGACTCCTTTTGTCACTGCTGCTTATCCGAGCTGGTATAAAGGTGCATCTCCTAGATGCCGCTCCCACACTGGATGATCAGCCCAGAGCAGCTCACTACGGCCCTCCAGCAATTCCAGACCTTCGCCGAGCCGGTATATTGGATCAGATCAAATCCCAAGGCTTGACACTCAACACAATGTGCTGGCGGAAGCTTGATCAAACATACATCGCTGGCATGGACTTTACTGAGACTTTGTCGAACGATCCAGAGTATGGCGATGTGAGGACAGTCAGCCTGGCTTTACAAACACTAGACGCTCTGATGTTGGAAGAGTTTGAGAAAGAAGGTGGCCAAGTAAGCTGGGAGCATCGTGTATTGGACGTTCAGCAGGATGATTCGAAAGCTTGGGTCAAGGTCGAGACGCCCATTGAGAAGGAGAAGGTGATTGAAGCGGATTACGTCGTGGGATGCGATGGTGCGAATAGCGTGGTCCGGAAGTGCCTGTTTGGAGAGAGTTTCGAGGAGAACTTTCCTGGGTTTACCTGGAACCAAAAGCAGATTGTTGCAACCAATGTGAGTAATGTGGATGGCATGCCAAATTCTGACTCCTTGCTGATCAAAGCTGTACAGACTTACTACGACTTCCGCAAATTCGGATACCTTGATGCGAACTTCATCATAGATCGCGATCATCTATACATGGCGGCTATCATAGACGACAAGGGGTTGTGGCGCGTGACATATGGCGAAGAACCTGGTCTGACACGCGAACAACTGCTTGAACGTCAGCCTAAGAAGTTCGAAACCATCCTACCTGGAAATCCGAAGCCCGGCGATTACGAAATGGTGAACTTCTCGCCATACCGCATGCATCAGAGAGTAGCCGACAAGTTCCGTGTTGGTAGGGTCATGTTGGCAGCAGACGCAGCACACGTCTGCAATCCTTTGTGAGTCGGAATAGTTTCGCAAGAATGGAGTTGATTGTTAACAGGCATTGTGTAGTGGCGGACTTGGAATTACTGGCGGTTTCGTGGATGTTGGCTGTTTGTATGATTGTTTGTACGGCATATGGACGCACCAAGCCGACGACTCGATTCTGGATCTGTACTCAGATGTGCGACGACAAATATACAAGGAGATCATCGACCCAATATCGACCGAAAACTTCAAACGTGTCTTTGATCAAGATCCGGAAGTTGCGGGCGAGAAAGACCACTTCCTGGTCTTGTGTAAGAAGGCAGCCGAAGACAAGGACTTTGCTCGGGAGATGCACTTAGTAAGAACCATCTTCGGCACCTTCACAACAAACACTAACACACACAGGCATCCTTTGGCATTCGACATGATTTCACACAATACTACAGAAAGGATAGTAAAGGACCTGTGGCTGAGAATGCGAAATCGGATTTCAGTGTTGAGCATATTGAAGAGATTGCGCCAACAGGAGCGGACTGAGTCGCTCCTTCCACAAGTTTATTTTTGCCAGAAAGATAAACGATTGTATTAAACCTCCGATGGTTACAAACTCGTCCGCCAACCACCTGGCATAGTCATATCAAGACAAAGGAAAGTACCAGGACGAGTCTTACAGATCAATTGTCGTCCTGACCTGGTACGTGCGGGATACCACAATACTATCCGTAGCTCTATCATCCACCACATGATCCTCAAGGGTAGACGGTCGGTGAGCAAGAATCTCATCTGTACTTTCCGTGTCTGAATCCACATTGTTGGCTGTGATCTGTGCTCTATGCTTGTGTCTGTTGAGTTCAACATCGCCATAGAAGGGATCGAGATTGGAGCCTCTTCGGCTCTGATCGGTAGGCCTTCCATCAGTCCTGAAGTATTGACCAGTATTCTTCGAGTCGTGTGTGCTCCCGGAGAAGATACCACGGAAGTAGGTTTCGAATAGAGGCTTTAGTGTGGGCACACACGTGCAAACCTGCAAAAATTAGATATTTTCTTTTGCGGTCTCGACATTCACTAACCATAGACATCATGGTCTCGATGGCGGACCATACCACGAAATCATTTATCGTGAACGTGAGGTCTGAATTACCTTGCTGAAGGTAGGCAATGATACTCCTGAGGCGGATGATGCTGACAATGCATCCGGCAGAACCCATCGCAAAAACCAGCGACAGGGTAATCTTTTTTCTCCGAGTGAGCGCGAGATTCCAGACGATTGGAATCGGAAGTGCAAGGATTAGTAGGTCGCTGACAGAGTTGCACACGGCGTTGGCGATGTCTAGATGATAATCAGTAAAAAGTGGTTGAAATTTGGGCTGTTGTCACAAACAGAAAGCTGGGCGATTGATGCATTTTCCTTCAGCAAAGATATCCCTAGCCTCAGGTTAGAGAGCCACTCCTTTGAGGTAAGTAATTCATGAAATTGTCTCACCATTGGAAGTGGACCGGTGTGCAGTCGAAGATCTCAGTTAGGATACCAGCCACAGAATAGCCAACGGCGAACAGAAAGACGGCCCACCAGCGCCAAATGAAGTTCTGAACCGGGAAAAGACGACGGTACAGTAACATGATGGCGACTTTGATGGAGAGCATCGAGGCGCTGTAGAAGACGGAGGCGATAAGGTACAACTTCAGGAAGTGTGGAGAGAACTGAGCAATCGGAACGTCCCATAGATGTCTTCCCATACCAAGATGAACCAGAGCTTGGTAGAGAGCGATAGCTGTTATGCATATAAGGAGAGAAACAATCATTGCCCCTGCGATGAAAGTCAATACATGCTACATCACGTACATGGTCCGAGATGTATTGTAGACTGCGACCCCTACCCTGCACCCCAAGGCGAGGAACGGTCTGTAAACTATAAGAAGGTACAACCGTCCCAGCCAGAGATGTAACCAAAGAGAGCTCAGTCCAGATGTAAAAAATGCCTCTCAATGGATACATCTCGTTGCTCAGGACTGCCGTGAAATCTTATAGCTACACGCGTCGCACACTTTAACACACTGGGAGGGATAGACTCCTACGTACAGTCGTCATAGCCAAAAGATTTGACGATAAAGATTCGTGTATAAAGTCGAAGGAGGACAACGATTATCATGATTACCAGAACAACGATGTTAGTCGTTGTCTGCTGATAACCAACACTCGGAGGATTGACAAAGTTGGGTATTATGCCATCTGGAGGTGTGGCCGCAGGAACCTTCCAGTAATCCACGTTTGGGTCCATATCGTAAGGTAGTCCGCCAGATGGGCCTTTTCGTCCTGATGGATGATGTTTGTCGGAGAGTGCGAGGAACAGTTCACTCTACCTCGGGAGGGTCAGAAAGGCGGACGGATACCATGAGGGGCATGCTTGTATTTTGAACTTGGTCATGGACGGTATCTTTACTCGGTTATTAAGGATCGAGCACCACCTTCAGGCCCGTACGCTTGCTTTTGGCTGATCTCTGGGGCAAGGGTAAGGATAAGAGCACATACTTCACTCTCGATAGTGAATGAGATGCTGCGGCCCTGGATCGGCTACAAGTCATAAGGTGTTTGTCTCACTGCTTGAGTCATGTTGTGACCTGGGCGTTATGAACAATCAATACGGGCTTTGATCCGAGTTGAGACATTGAGCTGTCGTTCAACGTCTATACAGACCATATACTGACATTATGGAAACACTCGAGAAGCATAACGACCAGAGCATTGTTCGTCGTTAAGATTTTCACCTTGTTGTATCCTTCAAATCCCAGTGACCGGACACGCGGACGGGCAGATCAACGAATTAGGCATCCGACACCGCATGAAGAAATATCCACAGGGTTCCTGTATGCACGGTCCATGGTGTAATGAGCGGACACGGACTCTGAAGAAAGTGTGTGTTATCGCTACGGCCCGTGACACTCAAAGTCTCCGAGTGTATTAATACTTTGATACTGTCTTGCGAGTATGCGTCAGCCTGGTTGACTTTTAAGGTTCGAATTCCTCTCTTGCTGACTGCCACGGAGCGACCTTACACCTACGGAGCACATGTAACAAATCCACAGCGTGAGAAGAGTGCAGACAGATCCGCCAACATTAGTCGATTATGACCTCGAAACGCGAGCTCGCATTGGTCGCATCCAGACTGAATCAAGCGCACAACGTGGGCGGGAGCTAGATTGCGAAATAGATGAAGGTGAGGTCAGTTGTTTCCGACTTCACAGGACGGCAGCTTCGGCATTTGAGCTTCTTTGATTGTTCTACACCACATATGATTGGCGGTATGAAGCTTGTTTGACAGGTGTCTAGGTCGCGAGTCAAGATTCAAGGCGTTCGAACAGAAGTTTGTTGATCGGACAAAATCCCGTGCTCATCCGTGCTTAGCCGTCAGTCTATACGAGATACCGTATGCTTGCACAATACATATGCATGGCCACAAGAACTAGGCTTTCCATTGTGTCTGCTGTTTACTGCCCAATGTGTGAAAGCAGTCAATTGAAAGCAGATCTGATGTCAAAATCTCTAGGGCTAGATATTAATGCATATATTCATAAATTTTTCATCGTTAGGGAAACTAACGACGATATATAGTTCTTTCCAAATACCAAACAACAGCACTACATCACTGTGCGAGGATCCAAACTCGAAATCTTAGCCGACTTCGCAGCACCGTCGAAGACGAACTCGGAGATCAACTTGCCAGTTCCTGGACCATTCTGAATGCCTAGATGAATGTCAGTCAAGTCTAAAAAGTCAAATAGAATGTCTAACGTACCCCAACAAGTATGGCCGGCCGCTATCAGTAGACCCTTTACACCAGTTTGTCCAATAAGTGGTCCATTTCCTCCTTGGACATTCGGTAGGTAGCAGGCTTGTCGTGCAGTAACCTCTCCATCTCGCAACTCATCACTGATACTGCTAACATAGTCGACAATGTCCTGGCATCTCTGCTCGTCTACCTCAACAAGGTCTGATGACTTGGGAAGACGCACCATGTGGTCTCCTTCACCGCATGCATAAACCTCGTTCTTTGGCCTTGTGTAGATCTCTGGTGAAACATGCTGCTCGCCTCGTGATTTCTTGCTTTTGTCGGTTGCACCTCCGAAACCAGCTGGAAGCTTAATCTCGGTGAACAAAGCGTACGCGCTGATTTCGCGAGTTGGGCGAATGGTGACACTGTGGGCGCGAGTAGCTGTGATAGGAGCATCCGGGTAGACCTCTCTTGTCCATGGACCGGCAGAGATGATAATATCGGTTGCTGAAATGGTTACTTCCTTATTATTGTCGTTCTTGTCCTCGTAGGTGACGCTCTCCACGCCCTTGCCATCCTTGGTATGGTTTATGCTCTTGACAGCGGCACCAACGCGAACATCTGCACCTTTCTCAGCAGCCAACTCGGCCATGGAAGTGGTGAATTGGTAAGGGTGGACTTGAGCAGTGGTTGAAGGATCTCCCATCTCGTCGTACATCCTCAAACAGTCCGGGTGTATCCAGTCAAGATCCTTTGGTATGCCTCGGGCCGCCAGTTTCGCCGAGACCTTTGGTGGGTTCTTTTCAAGGCTCACACTGTTCTTCTCTCGGTTCGCAGGCGAGTCATTCTTTCCGTCCATTTCGTTGTCTTTGCCCTTCACGTTATCCTTGGCGGTCAGGTTTCGACCTTTGCAATCTACCGAGCCGCAGTGCACCTGTCTGTAGCCCCAACGCTCATCACCGCCATATTTGTCGGCTAGTTGCTTGTGCAGCTTGTATGAGAGAGGTACAATAGACGAAGGATAGGCCCACAGTGCTAAGAGACCTATGAATAATTTAGCCAAGGTTCCAGGTTAAAGTGTTCATGTTGCAACGGACCACCTGCTTTGCCACTTGCACCTCCAGCGATTTTGGTTGCTTCCAGAAGGATAACCTTGTGCTTCTCTGGGTTATACGAAGGATGATGGGTCAAGAAATAGGCGGAAGTGGCACCAATAATACCACCACCGATGATTACGATGTTCTTTTGCTCATCTCCAGCCATGGTTGATAGTCGATGGAAGTGTGCGATTTTGTGTGAAAACTGGCCGGGTTTACCTTGCAAGCTAGACGACACAGTTCTTCTAAGAGAAGCCAGAGTGGCGATAGGAGGATTTCACTACTCTTCAAAATCCCAACAGAGAAGGTGAACGAAGACTTGCGAATCGCGTTTCGCCTTGCTATCGCCCGAGGATGTGTGACGTCAAGCGGGTCGCGTTTAGGTCAGGGTCGTACCCCGCAGTGAGCTGCCTCTTATGTTTCCGACCGACCCAGTCTCCTGAAGGTATAACGTATCTGGATGTTTTCATGTATCATCTCTAGATATCAACAAAAAGCTATGTAGTCTAACAGCACCCATATATGTACATTTGTTTTAGGCGTTGTGTGCCACTCTTCGTAGCCAGTCTCTCGATTTCCCCCAAGCTCCTATTGCCATTCTAGCCTTCTGATAGTCCTCTTCTTGAACGTTGTGCTTCCCAACGATGTTGAGGAAAACTTGGTCAAGAGTGGCCTGTGAGACAGCGTAGCACTCCATACCGAGCTCCTCCTTACTCGACTCCAGTTTCTCAAACAGCGAGCTGATGCCACCTGGCGAGGTGACCGTGGCTTCGGCTCCTTTCTTGTCAACAGAACCACGCGAATCGTCCATATCCGAACCCGGTCGGTTTGGCACCTCGAATCGGATCTGACCATGGAACGACCGATCTTCGATGCGGGCGGTATGGAAATTAGCCGTTATCCAGTTTTTGATTTCCAGAAGTTTGGCGTCAGAGGTGTGTGGTGCGTCTTTATGTACGAGATGGACGTAATATGCGTCGCCGTGTTTGCGGCGTAAGGAGTCGCTGGTGCCTACTGCCAGCATACGTCTGGCCATGATGCCGACGCGGTCACCAAGAGCATCGGCCTCCTCCAGACTGTGAGTGGTCAACACTAAGCTGCGACCAGAGCTTACTGCGGAAAGTGTGCGCCACATGATTCTTTTTGCGCCAGCATCCATTCCAGAACTTCCTTCGTCAACAAGAAGTACAGAAGGGTTGCCAATCAGCGCAATACCCAGACTGAGTTTGCGCTTGTTACCACCAGAAAGTTTTCCAGCCATGCGATTGCGGAATGCAGAGAGTCCGACGGCATTCATGACCTGGTCCACATTGTGTTCGATATCAGAAACGCCACGAGCTCTAGCATAGAAGTACAGATGTTCAGAGCAGGTCATAGAGTCGAGCGCGTCGAATTGTGGGCAAACACCTTGGTGTAAACGAGCAGCAGCGCGCTGCTTCACGATAGATTCATTTTCGAGGAAGACGTCTCCACCACTAGGGTGGACATCACCTCTGATCGTGGAAATCGTTGTTGATTTTCCTGTTCTTGCTTTAGTGTCTCGTTTACAATGACCGTAGACTCCAAGTTGTATGGGGAAGGGCTTACCTGCACCATTGGGACCGAGCAATGCAAAGATTTCACCCCGAGGCACACCAAAGGCCACTCGATCGACGGCAAGGTTGCTGCCGTAAGACTTGCTGATGTTGCATACGCGCAACTCGTCTTTGCAGTCATTGACTCGGACTACCTCGCGATACACGTCTTCATCAGCGTACTCACTCTCTTCTGCATCTTGAGAGCGGGACTGTGTTTCGTAGAGTTAGCATGTTTTGTCTGCAATGTGATAGAGATTCGCACACGTACCTTTCTGCTGAGGAACGCAGGTCTGTAGCCACTATCGTAATAGATGAGGAACCCGAAAAGGATGAGCGACTGGATGCAAAGATAGAGAATAGGACCTCCATAGACGGTGATCCCTCCTGCGTACGAGGCACGTTCGTTGCCACGGCAGAGGAGCGAAAACTCATTGAATGTTAGCAAGAGTGCGCGTAATAAACTTCCTGCTGGGGTCACGACAGATATCGCGAAGTGCGCTATGTTGACTGTTTGAAGTAAGGACATGGTCAGCATGGTTCTTCTGGTGAGAAACGAGATCACTTACCATATGAGTCGATTTTTTCCGTGGGTGCGAAAGTGATGATCGCCATGAAAGCGATGAAATAAATCAGGAAGAAACAGCACTGCATTCCAGCAGCAAAGGCAAACGATGCCAGCTGACTGGTGACGAATAGAGAGATGACATAGCTGCAAAGCAGAGCTGCCAACCCGTACAAAAAGAAGACGACAAACAGCGTGCCAGGATTGTATAGTGCGTTGGATACGCCAACAAAGATAACGATTGCAACGATGCTAACGACCATGACGAACATGAAGTCGAAAATAGTGTATGCAAGCCAAAGAGGGAAGGCCCTAATACCATTCGAATAGTGCAATGCTCTTACTTTGGCAACACGCTCACTAGTCGGGTAAAGAGCGAAGAAGCCAGGGTAAGCACACATGGCTAATCCGAAGTAGAGGATGAACTGGAGTGTTTTCCCAGCTGATGGTGCCCATGGTCGTTGGAAGGCTTGATAGGTCGTGACGATTGGAGATCCTAGCAAACTACTGTCCAGAATGTTCTGAGTCAAGATTGCGTAGTCGAGCTCATAATTACCCCTCCAAGCAAATAGAGGAGCGCCACCTTGAGCATCAAGGTAGTAGCCGCCAGGGAAGACGCGACTGTAGTTGGATTGCACATACTCGCGGAAGGCATCTACGCTCGCAACAGGTGCGATAGCATCGACAAGCCCAGGGTATAGATTGCTGAGAAGTGTGGTGGGTATCTGCGCAGCTGGACCAGCTGGGAAGTCGAGTGGATCAGAGTCAAGGGTAGCAAAAGAGACCACGTCCTCGTTTGAGCTGTTGCTCTCTGGCGAACAGCTTAGAGGACTGAAGCCCTTCAAAAATAGAGTCACAAGGCCTGCAGCGATGATAGGAATCAAAACAGCAGCCATGTAAGGCAAGTAGTTGCGACGCAAAATTGTGACACGCTTTCGGAACAGAACCCATGTTTGTGCACCGAGCGAGATTCTCTTCCCCTTGGCCAACTCAAGACCCTTTTCCGACTGGAGGGAAGATACGTTGGTTAAGGACGTGGCGTCATCATGGAGTGTGTGGTCGTTGTTGAACTCTGACGATAATTTCAAAAAGACATCCTCTATAGAGGGCCCCGAAACTCGATAGTCCGTAACGCCAAGTTGTTCCAGACGAGTAACGAAAACGGCAGCAGCGCTAGAATCAGGTAGATTGTATACCACATGATCAGCATGGTTGCGGCGAGGTATCGAGGACCAGTCCTGAGGCTCCTTGAATGCATGTTCTGCGTAAATCTTGACACGATATCCACCACCAAGTTGGTGTTTCAGGGCCACGGCTGTGCCATTTGCGGCGAGGGTACCCTTAGACAAGATAGTGATATGGTCAGAAAGCAAGTCACCCTCGTCCAGGAAATGCGTAGTGAAGAGCATAGCCCTGTGTCCTCTCTCCGCCAATAGGATATCCCAAACTTTGCGTCGTGAAAGAGGATCAATACCAGAACTCACTTCATCGATCAGACAGAGATTGCTACCACCAGTAAGCATCATGGCCAATTGGAGCTTGCGCTTCTGACCGCCGGACAGAGTCTCAGAACGAGCAGAGATCTTGTGAGCAAGATCGCACTTGGAAAGTAGATCTCTATGGTCGATACTTTTTCCCTTTCGCCCTTGTGACTTGAGCTGGTTGAAATAGTAGACGTGCTCCTCACAGGAGAGCTTATCCCAGAGCACGTTCTTCTGCGGGCAGATGCCAACACCCCCTGTTCCATTGATGTCAATGTTTCCGCTTGTTGGTGACTGTAGACCAGCCAGCATGTCCATCGTCGTACTCTTGCCACTTCCATTGGCTCCCAGTAAGACATGGATTTCACCAGCACGAATAGTAAAGCTGATGTCGTTCACAGCGTTAACGGTCTCTCTCTTGTTCTTGCTGAATCGTGACCAGACGTTTTTGTAGAGCCAACTAGGACTATACTGTTTGGTAAGATTGGTAATGCGAGCAGTCTCAGAGTCAGCACCATGATGCATGTTTCTAGCTCTTGAAGCAGTGCCGTACAAAGCTCTCTCAATGAATGCTCCAATCAAGGGGTAGATCAGGATCTGTATGACGCAAAGCACAAAGAACACAGCCCCTGAGACTCTCCACGGAGATCCAGGAGGGGCTTCCGAAAGCACAGCAGCCAGGTTGCTGCGCTGCCAGTAGGCCATGTAGATGATAAAAAGGGTGAAGTTCATAGGAGGAAACAACAAGGCCAGGATGACGATTGCCCCTGTCGACTCAGGCGTCTGAACTTGTACAATGATTGCAAGCACAATGCTCACGATGGTAACGGTGATACCAGAGAGTTGAGCCTTGCGGAACAAACTGGCGAAAGCGATGGACCATGAGGAAAGAGCCAGTCCCGCCAAGATAAAGTAACCGATCAGGATCCCGGTCTGGGAAGACGGATAGTTGAGCCTAGTAACAATTGCGCCGGATATAACCCAGCCTGGCAGATAAAGGATGTCAAAGGCAAGATGGCTAGAGAGTAGGCGAGCGGCTTGAGGCTGCCATCTGCGCTGGTTCGGCATCATGGCTTCGATGAGTTGAGACATGCCAATCTCGCGCTCGGTCGCCATTTGACCCGTAAGCTGGTAGCATATACCAACAAAACCAATGAAGTACGCTAGGCCGAGAATACTGATTAATGTGCCCATGTACAGTCGTGTGATGTTCCTATCCCTCTCTTCAGGGGTTTGATCCGTGTAGGGGTACTGCTGTGGCAGGGGGATGGTGGATCCGCCAGCGATTGCTGAGTCCACTGCGTGCTGGAGGGGAAGAGCATATATCTCTGCATCGTTGTTACCAGTGTTTACAAAGATCCTGCCCCCTAGGGCTCCATCAGTTCGAATTGTGTAGTTCCATACACCGCCGTTACTGGGTGATCCATGGAAGCTCAATGCTGCAAAGCAATTTGATACTCCACGTATAGAACTTCTGCATGTCTGCAAGAGCTCAACCTCGCTAGCCAGAGTCACGGGAGTTTTCCCGCTTGCTCTGACGGTATCGGATAGTTGGTTGATCAAGTCTGTAACCTCGCTAGCCTGATTATTGGCAACGAAAGCTACAGTATGGCGTCCAGATGTCCCTGCATTGAGTGCTTCTTCAAATGTCCGGAGTGTTGCTGGGGTACCAACGCCAAAGTCCGACGGTGGTACAAAGAAGTTTTTACAGTATGAAATGATGAAAAAGAAGATAATTGGTGCCAGGAATGCGCGGACCGTGGTAGTAAACCAATGTCGACCGAGGACGATTAATAAGTTCTTCTTCGTCAAAGTCCATGTTTGGGCGAAGAAGCCCATGATGATTATTGCCTCCCTCGTGGGGGTGTTGTCTGTCAATGGAAATTAGTGGCAACGAGGGCCTAGTGTTTGGTCAAAATTAAGCAGACATGCGATGCGAAAGCAGTATTAAACGAAGGCGAGGCGACAGCGATGTTTGAAGCAAAACGGGAGCCTGGTCATTGAAGACATAAATGACACTGCCCTCGGGGAGGCGATCTCCAAGGTGTTGACATATTGTTCGATTGTCAACTTTAGGCAATAACTAAGCCGTATCGGGTATCGCCTCCTCGGCGGTAAAATGCCGAGTGCCTTGTCGCGTGTGTCGTTACTAACCACGTCCGATCTCATCTCGTTTAACAAACATCACCTTCTTAAAATTCTGAAGATGGACAGCACGCTAGGGAGAGCTACACTTCTTGCAGACTTGCAGGTGTATGCTGACTGATAAGAACGCCGAGAACGAACCTACCTTCCACAAGGCCTCGAGATGAAAAGCTTGCCAAGTTGTCGTGCCGCTCGGCGTACGTCGCATAAAAGCCACGAACGTTTCGTGGGAATAATGACAGGCGCCACGAGACTCAGATCGACACGACACACATGTGACGCGTGCAGCTACAGAAATGCACAATAGTCTCGAGAAACAGGACATCGTCCACCGAGAAGCGATAAGTTTCCAGCTCTCCTTAGATACATCTCTGATCTAGAGATTACTATGCCTTTTTACAGCATTTACTCTGTGGACTTCCATAGAAGGAGAACAGGAGGCACAGACTTGCACCTTACTCCCTATCATCCTCCTATAATGTTCTAAATGGGCACAATGACTTCCGGAAGGTAGACAAAATCATAGAGAGGCGACGAAATCACGGCTCTCACTGGACACTTCCTGTTTGCTAAAGGAACTATGCATTCTCATAGCTATATGTGTGATATACCATTGCATATGTAGAGAGAGAAAAATGTTTACAGGCCCAAACACGGCACAGAGCAGAAGACATGCTGGAAACAGACTCCGGGTAGTACTCGAATATGTTTGATCTGAGTGTCACCAACCAGTCATTATCTACATCGGCTTTCTCCCAACCATGAGGTACATCGGAGTGAAGAGACCTTCTTTTCCACCGGCAACCAAAGCATCAGCACCAGCCGACAGTTCTCTGGCAGTCTCCGCAGTACCAGAAGGTGCCATCCTGATCGTCTCGAGCGCCGAAAGCAGCGTCTCCATAGCAAACCGACCAATCTTCGTCATGCGTACTGCACCAACCACATCCCAGATACCAGTGGCGTAATTGATATCGCCACTCAGCGGAGCATACCAAGGTCTTGCGTCTTTTCGCTCAGCCAGATCTTCGTCATGCAGCAGTGTGAAGCCTGCTTTCAAAAAGGCTTGCTGTGCATCTTTTCTGGTTATCATGTTGGAGATGCCGTTGCCACGCTCGATACCATGACGGATTGCACGATGGGTTGGATTGCTCTCATCGTAGCGGTCTGTCATCACCCATTCGTAGATCCCGACCACTGCTCCTGGTTTTGCGACGCGGAACATCTGTGAGTAAACACCCTCGAGGACGGGAGCATGGCATGTGGCTTCGATGGCATAGATTGCGTCAAATGTGTTGTCCGAGAAGCTCAAATGCTACACTTCAACATAAGTACTCGAGCTTTGGAGAAGGTGAGATGGAGTTACTACTTACCATGAAGTTATCCTGGACGAAAGAGACCTTGTCGGAAAGGCCTCGCTTGGCTGTGAGCGCGGTGGCTCTCTCGATCTGGTAACCGTTGTTGTTCACCCCAACAACTTTGCAGCCTGCAAATGTGGCAATTTCTCTTGCTGGCCCACCAACACCGCAGCCTACGTCGAGTACGGTGAAATTGTCTTTGATACCGATCACGTGTGCAAGGTAATGCTCATGGCGAGCCAGTGCCTGCACCAATGATTCCTTGGGAGCAAATCGGCAGAGATGAAAGGACTCTCCCCAGCCTTCGCAATACAGATCAGTCGCCAAGTCGTAGTAGCTGCGTTGTGTTAGTGTCGTGGTAGCCGATTTAGATTCGGGACTATCTTACTTGTTCACCAATGACATGTAAGAGTCTTGTCTAGACTTGCGTGCTTCATCACTGTCTGCAGACCAGCGCTTGACGTATTCGTCTGTGACGAGACGATGAGCTTGGCCATCCTTGCGCAGCATGGAGATGAAAGCATTGCGTTCAATAGCTGATTTGCCATGCATCAGCTTAGTGAACTCTTGCTCGTTCGGGGGTACAGCTGTGACAGTCATTTTGGGTAAGGATGAACGACAAGGTGCGAGAGGATGATGATGTTTTGGTGGTTAGTCCTTCCACGCAGCAACGTCCTCTATTTAAGTCTATAGAAATGCATACCACAGGACCGCTCCCTGCAGTTTGTCCCAGTCGCAGTCATCGTACGACATCCCAATGCTATCTATTGACCATTGATGCATGGTCAGTATTATGGAACGTTTGGAACAGACAACCATATGGCATGCATCTTGAAGTCGTACGATTAAGTCATACACCTCGAGGGCCTATCGAATAGAGTCCGGCCAAGCGCCCATAATCGCAGTTATTGGTCAACCGTATCATCTGCAACTGGAAGAGAAGGCATGCATCACAGATGGGATTGTTGAGAACAAAGATATGAAACGCCAGGCTTCAAGCGACAAAGCCCCCGCGGAATCCACGGCTTCCGACGCATGATGACCAAATCTAAATTGCACCCTAGACTCACCGGTGGCCTGTAAGACGGCACAACCGAGGAAAGCATGTAAAATCAAGGAGACAACATTTCTCATCTCTTAAAGAGGCCAATTGAACCCTTAAGTTCTTTGCTTGTGACTCTGTGACTGGTGCTTCCTTCTCGCACAGGAATCATGATGGAATTGAAGCATCTTATCATCGGCTTGGCGATTGCCTTCATGAGCTACATTGTCCTTGGACAGCGGTCAAAGACAGGCATTCAAGAGCCTCCTGCCCTTCGTACAAAGATTCCTCTTATTGGACATATCATTGGAGTTGCCATTCATGGCATGCGTTACTTTGGTAAAGCTTGGTATGTTGAAGTAAATCTCGTTTCTACGAAGATTGATCACTGATGATTGTTTGCAGCGAGGGATCCGATGAGCCTATCGTCACGATAGATTTCCTGGTCTCGAAAGTCTACCTGGTCAATAAATCTAGTGCAGTTGCTCAGGTGCAGAGGAATTCAAAAGTTATCACCTTTGATCCTTTCCTCGATTCTGCTGCTGAGCGTATGGTGGGCTGCTCGCCAAAGGGCTTGAAGCTGCTCACTAGCAAGGAAAATGGAGGTGGTGATCTCAACCGAAAGGCATGCTGTATCGATCATCTTCATCATCGGGAAATCAAACTGACAAACCGTAGATTGTGAAAGCCATGCACCCTGCTCTTCTAGGTCCAGGTCTCGACATCGCAAACAGGAATATGGTCAACAACCTAAGCAAATCCGTCGACGAACTCGCCTCAACCAATGGCAAAACCTTCGATCTCTACGCCTGGGCCAAACATGCCATCAGCATCGCAAGTACCGACGCAGTATGGGGCGAGAAGAACCCAATCAGAGATCCAGCCAACGAAGCAGCTTTCTGGGATTTTGATTCGCATCTCCGTCTCTTGTTATTCAACGTTTTCCCTACCATCATTGCACGCAAAGCATATTATGGAAGAGAAAAGGTCGTAGCTGCATTTGTAAAGTACTACAATGAGGGTGGGCAGAACGTAGCTTCAGAATTGGCTCAAGCACGTTGGAAAGTGCAGCATGAAAACGGTGCCGCTGTGGAGGATATCGCTCGCATGGAGACGGCGACGGTACTCGGCGTGGTATCCAACACAACACCCTCTTCCTTCTGGATGCTCTACGATATATACTCACGACCTGCCCTACTCACCCAACTCCGCGACGAAGTACGCGAACACGCACTCAAGAAAACCGAGTCTGGAGAAATGATCATCGATCTCGCAGCTATGAGAGACAACTGTCCCAATTTGCTAGCTACTTTCCAGGAAGTACTGCGTATACGCTCAAACAGCATGCCCACCCGCTTCGTCACCGACGACGTCGTGCTATCTGAAAAATACCTCTTGAAGAAGGGTCGTGTGCTGTTTATGCCAGGCATGAACATGAACAACGAACCCTCCATCTGGGGCGACGACTCCAACACCTTCGACCCTACCCGCTTCAAGAAGGAAACACTCAAACAGCGACCTACCAGTTTCATGTCTTTTGGCGCATCACCAAGTCTATGTCCAGGCCGCCATTTCGCCAGTGGAGAGATCTTGGGTATGGCGGCTATGATGATTTTGCGCTGTGATATTGTGCCGGAAGGCGGAAAATGGGTGATGCCCAAATTTTGGAAGGGCGCTGTTGCTGCGTCTATGCCATTCCCTGCTAAGCCCTTCAATGTTAGCGTGACTGCTAGAGAGGAGTTTGTGGGTACGACATGGGCTTACAAGTCGACGGATGGAAAGGGCAAGTTCCCTCTCATTACCGGTTGATAGCTTTTTTCTTCATATGAGAAGAATCAAAATGATACGTAATATTCCCGAAAGCATCATACCTTCTCACCTTCGATCCTTTCCGCAGACCTACCATTGGTATCAGATGATGATGGGATATCATTGTCTCTTAGTCGTGCTCTTGTTGATCAAGGTTCTCCATGTTTGTCTATCAGGTAAGTAGTATCTACAGAAAAATATCCAACTTTTCTTCCCAATATTAACCGACCACCTTTTCAATCTCCCAAGCACCTCCAACACGTTTCTGGACCACCTTTCTCGCTCCCACAGGCCAAGGCGTACCTTCCTTCTCTCCTCTCAAGCTCAAGCCTACCCAGACTTCTCTGCGCTCTCTACCATCAGCACCTCTAGGCAACTGTTCAATCTTGCCCACCGGCTTGCCAACTTCCAACAACGGCGTGCCCTCAGCAAAATTGGCGAGTTGCTTAGCCGTCACCGTAGTCAAAGGATGCAATCTAGTCTTCGGCAGTGTGTCGAATGGAGGCGAAGGTGCTTGCCGTGACAAATGCGAGTAAATGATGTAATCAGGCATTTCGGGGACCGTGAGTCTGGCGAGCACTGATGACGGATGCACGTAGGACAGTTTTGCTGCAGCGCGGGCTTCGGGATCTTGGCCTACGATGTCGCCGCTGCTGGAGGTGAAGAGAGTGCGGTAGGGAACTTCTATTGCGCGGCGAGGGTTGCGGGATAATGCTACACCGATGATGTCGGCGCGGACAGCGACTTGGTCGATGAAGCCTGCAGCGACGAACTGTTTGAGAATGGCGCGTTGCTTGTCTGTAGGTGGAGGTAGGGTCTTTTGCGAGAGTGTTGGGTCGTCGGTGCCGGTGCGTGAGTGGCTGCGTACGATGGCTGTGAGTTGTTGTTTTAGTTGACCGGCTTCCTTCATTGCTTTTTCGCGAAGGAAGTAGTCGGAGCAGAAGGATGCTGGGGATGAAGAGGCGGAGTAGGCGGCCATTGCTGTCAATAGCTTCAATGCATCACTGCGATCGTCCCAGCGGGACAATGTGGAGTGAGCTTTGCCATATGCTCTTCTCTTTACTTCTGCTGCTGAGGCGGCAATGTTGTCTGCTTCCGAGCGAATCTGGCGCTTAGCAAAGCGTTCTCTGGCTGTGTCGTTTTCATCATCCGATTCTACCTCGTCAGGGGCGTTCTCGAGGTTGTATTGAGTCTGAGGGATAAACAACTCAGGAACTGCAAGAGAAGCTACGAGAGCTATCGTGTGAGCTGAGAGGTTGTAACGTCTACCAAGCAACAGCATTCTTGCAAATCTCGGTGACAAGGGGTATGCGGCTAGCTCTTTTCCAGTCTCGGTGATCTTGCCATGTGCATCGATGGCACCGAGGTAGGTGAGGAGTTTTTCGGCCTTGGCTAGTGCCTTGCGGTCTGGTGGTGTCGGGAAGGGGAAGTTGACTACGGTTTGGATGTCCATGTTCTTCAACGACAGAACGACGCCTTCGATTGGTGATCTTAGAATCTCAGGAATGGCATACTCTTCGAAGTCGCGCTCGTAGACAGCAGACGAGTAGAGACGGTAACAGTGACCTGGTCCTGTACGACCAGCACGACCGGCTCTTTGTGCAGCACTGGCTTTGCTGATGAAGTCGATCTCGAAAGTCTGAACACCGGTCGAAGCTTCGTATTTCTTTTCCTTTGAACGACCGCAGTCAAAGACGTAGCGAACTCCAGGAATGGTAAGAGATGTTTCGGCAACGTTGGTGGCAAGAACGATCAATCTTGAACCTGCCGGCGGTTCCTCAAAGACCTTGAGTTGCTGTTTCGTGGGAAGTTGCGAATACAGAGGTAGCACGTGCACTCTCAGCGCTTCCACAGGTTGCTCTTCACCTTCGATCACAAACTCCTTATCGTCCTCCTCATCATCCAAGCCTGTGATCTCGATGTCCGAGTCATCACCGTCGTCGTCTTCATCCCTTCTAGGTGCAGGCTGAGCTTCAGCATCCATGTCATCAACCTCTAGAGGAGCATCTGCGGCAGACACATGAACTCTAGGTTGCTTGACTTGACTGCCAGTGTCGGCAGGGAAATGTTGACGCAGCTTCTTGGCGAGCTGGATAATCTCTTGCTGACCAGTAAGGAAACAGAGCATACCGCCAGGTGGCAGCTTCTTGTGACCTCTGGTGATCTTGTGGAACATGTCGTCGACATAGTCGTGCGTTGTCTTGCGAGAAAAGTGATCAGTGACGGGGTACTGTCTACCCTCTGCCTTGACAATCGGAGGTGGACCGTTTCTGAAGAGGCGAGTGTTTTCGGTGAAATCAGTGATGCGAAGAGTGGCACTCATGATGACGAGCTTTAGAGGGTAGTACTTTTCGGGCTCCTCCTTTGCCATCTGAGCACGAAGATCGACAATTCTGCTCATCATACCGATGAGAATATCAGTGTTGACGGAACGTTCGTGAGCCTCATCGATGACAATGGCAGAGTATCTGGACAGGATGAAGTCGTTGGCGATTTCTCTCAGCAAGATACCGTCGGTCATGAATTTGATGGCAGTGTCTTTCGAGACGGTGGTGTCGAAACGGATCTGGTAACCAACGCGGTCCTTCAAGTCGCACAGTTCGGTGCCTACACGTTCGGACACACTGACAGCAGCGACACGACGAGGCTGAGTGACACCGATTATGCCCTTAGCTTTGCCCTCGCCGTCTGTCTGGCCAATCTTGCTGCCGTAACCACTTTCAAACATCATTTGAGGAACCTGGGTTGTTTTACCGGAACCGGTGGCACCCCAAACGACAAGGACGTTGTTGTTGTGTACAGCTTCCATGATCTTCTGCTCTTCTTGCACAACAGGCAACTTCAACCTGGCCTCTTGTATTTCGGGGGTGCGAGGGATGACGAGACTGATGGCAGGACGGTTGTCTGACTCTGTGGTGGCGGATACAGCAAGTTCGGGAGGGAGATTTTCTGGTGAGGGAGCGCGAGGAACGAAGTTTGTGGGTTGTTTGACGGTTGTCGAGTTTATGGTCTCGAGGTTTGTTGAAGGGACGAAGCCTATGGCCTCGTTTCGCTTCTCGGTGGCCCACATCTTGAAGGCAGACGAACGAGCCTTTTGTGCCTCCTTGACGGCGTCTGCGTCTTCCATGTCCTCGTCCGAGTCTGACTCTTCTTCCGAATCGTCGTCTTCTTCATTTGAATCTTCCTCGTCTTCTTCGTCTTCTTCGTCATCCTCCTCTTCCGACTGTTCTTCACCGTCTTCAATGTCCTCTTCCGAGCTCTCATCTTCTTCGTCATCCTCGCCATTCTCGTCTCCAGAGAAGCCTGTCCATTCTGGTTCTTGAGCGACCACAGGAGCAGACTTGGTGACAACCTTTGTGCGTTTCCTGCTCTTGATGACTGGTTTGCCTTCCTCATCTGTCTCGAGCGGCCTCTTCAGGCCACTGCCAAACAAGCCTCCACCAGCAAAGAGCCCACCCTTGCCTGGCGCTGCCGCAGGTGCTGAGACAGACGCTGAAGCTTTGGTAGGAGCAGACTTCGAACCATTTGTTTGTGATGTTGAAGTCTGCTCATCCTCGGACTCACTTTCCGACTCTTGCGCCGGCCTCTTTCTCTGCTCGAAAAGAATAGCATCGTTGGCTTCCAGGTTGATTCCTTGCTCTTTCTCTCTCAGTGCCCTCTCCAGTCTCTCCCTGGCAGACTCTCCACCTCTTCCCAACTTTTTCGAGCTCAGCAATAAACTCGTATCGACCTTTTGGGCAGCGAGCTTCTTGATCAGAGCCAAGTTCTCCTCCTTCTTGAGCTTGTTGTCGATGTATTTATCTAGTCTCTTCTTTTTCTTGCCAGAAATGACTGTAGTGCTGTTTTGGGCGCGAATCTCTGCTTGCAGTGCATTGCGACGGGCTTCTTTTTCCGTAGGTGTGGGAGGAACGATTTCGGCGGCGTTTGCATCTTCGGGTTCGTCGTGTGAGTGCGAGTTCTTTGCTTTGGCTTTGGCGATCCTGCCCTTTTTGCGATCGCGGGGCACGAACTTGGGCGGCATGATTGTGAGTGGGCACGCCGAGGAATATCTGAGGAGAGAGAAAGAATGGACTCTGAGACTGTCGCATAAAATGTCGGACCTGGCGATTGCAACTTTTCCGATTTAAGCTCATGCATGCCTGCGGCTCGGCCCGTCCAAGCTGCGGGGTCTAGCGTCATGCGAAGTTGTGCTTGTGTTTCGATGCTGTGAAGACAGACAGCGAGCTCCATCGGCTTCAGATTCTCATCTTACTCTACAGTCAGCATGCAGACCCAATCACACTCTACACTCGCAATGTCGCAACCGCCAGACCTCACCTTCTCATCCTTTCCTGCGCCCAGCAAATCAAACACCAGCACCATCGCCAGCATACCCACCCAGATTACCGCCCTAAACTTCGCCGACAAACTCGTCCTCACAATCTCCCAATCCGGCCGCTTGAACCACTGGCTCCACGTTCCTCTGTCTGGAGGTCGCCCTCTAGACAGCGGTTTCCTAAATCCATCCTCCGAAGCCGACGTCGATGCGAGTCTTCTACCGTTTGCGCACTTGACTGCAACTACCGTCTTGGGAGGCACAAGAGGAGAGTTCGATATCTTGGGCCAGACTCTGGCAACGACGCTTGCTACAGCGCTATTGATGAGGAACCCTGACGAGCAGAGAATGCTCGTTGTGGGTTTGGGTTTGGAGAAAGCTGATCAGGGCAGAGAGGCTTTCGATGAGTTGATTGGCGCGTGCTTGGAATGTCTGTGAAGAGTTACAAGAGATTTGGAAGGACACCACCAGCGACACTTTGCTATGGCATTCGTTTGGCAGCTCCACAAGACTCGTTAAGCACGTCGGTATGGCTTGGAGCTATACGCATACAAGACTCGACTACGCATGCGGAGCACAAGTCCCTCTGCAGAGGAACCACATTGAAGAGCACAAGACGCCTTCAATCGACTGGCACAGCCACCTAGACTTTCGAGGTCGCGCTAGAAGGAAGAGAGGAGGACTACAGGTCACAATAGAAAGCAGGACAGCAGCAAGACTTGCAAGCGAAAATTCGTTCATTCGGAGACAGCCTCTTGGCCGCTTCTACTCGTATACCCATAAGACCTTTATCAAGACCTTTTGTCAGTCTGGCCCATCCAGACAACGCCCGAGAATCATGCAATCACATCTATTATCCGTCTCTTGTTACGGCTTTAAGCCATCTTGGCACTTCTCTCCCTCAATGCATTGACAAGCACATCGACACTGGCCATGTCCTCGGCGTCAAACTTGCCCTCGCCAATAACCTCTGCAGGCAAGAACTTGACTGCCTCATCCAAAGCAGGCTGATAGTTTCTGATCTCGGAGCTAATGACACGGATAGCCTTCTTGCGCACACCTGCGTCTTCGTCTGAGCAGAGCTTTGCGACTTTGGGGATCGATCCAACAGCTAGCGCCTACACACAGAACAGTCAGCACCCTTGGTTCTCACAAGAATAGAGTCGACAGCAAACTTACACGCTCCTGACACTTGATGTTGTTCTGCACCGCAGTACCCAAACACCAACAAGCCATCTCTCTATCCTGCTTCTCTGCACTCTCCAACATATCGCACAGCGGCGTCCACAACTTCAATGCCTCCATGTTATTCGCATTATCCAAGTTCTCGACCAATTGCTCAAAGTTATCCCAGGCAATGCCTTTGTTTTCGTGGTCGACTGATGGGTCATGGATGGCTTGCATGGAGGAGATCATGCGGTCGGCGTCTGAGGGCCCGCCCATTAGTTGGGCGAGCAGTTCGGGGTTGAGTTGTGTGCGTGGTTGGGTGGGTTCTGCTGTTTCTGCTGAGACGGCCGAGTTTTCGATGGACCATTTGAGGAGGGTGTTGAGGCCGGGGTCGTTCATTGTGGGTGGTTTGGTTGGTGGGTGTTCGGTGTTGTGTAGGTGTGTCTCTTGACTGAGTGTTTCTGATTGATGCAGAGGTGTGCTTGAGGTCTTGTGTTCGAGTAGAAGCTGTTGCGACTGCAGAGGTGGTGTGTGTATGAATGTTTGTGCAGGAATTATTTTTGTGGTGACGCAGCAGTTTTGTTTCGCAAGGGCCGAGGCGCGCTCCTCCACGAAGGTGGTCGCTGCTTCGAGACGCTTCGATTCGCTTTCTTTTGTTCTTCTTTTTTCCTTTATTTCCGCTTTCCTTGCTCTAGACAGGGTCGCCCGAATATCTTGCATTATTGTAACTGAGAACTATTATATATCCACGCATAGTGGCCAATGGATAGCTATGATTCCCACAGTCGAATGACACTCATTTCTCCGATCTAGTCTATATACAATTTACTAGAGGTCAACTATGCACTCGTTGTCTGCCGTGGTTTACTACCTACATCAACATTTCCTTCGTTTTTGTTTATAATTTGATAGAACACAAACACTTATGACGATTCCGTCCAACTCGCGCACGACTTACTCGGGAGGACTAATTGGCCTACTATCCAACATCTTAAAAGTCAAATTCGATGATCTGGCATTCACTCTATACTCAAGCACTGCCTACAGCTAGCTCTACATGGGTATCACAAGCTTCATCTATCACGTGCCAGGTCATATCGGAATACAGGACGACTACTACGATGGTGACTCACGAGGCAACATTCTGCAATCATGACATGCGCTCAACTGATGGCTGGTCAATGGTTGTGCACCGGGTATTGCTGGGAAACGTTGTCAGTTTCGCGACTCCGGCCACCAATTACCCGCGCTTGAACGTTGCCGGACCGGCCTGAGGCTCCGCGAAGCTGTTGATGGTGGTGGGGAAAGCGATCTGCTTTCTTTTTCCTCTGCCAGTCAGGAAAGTCGAAGTCGATGACCAGGAGGCGTCTGATTGATAGAAGTCAATCCAGGCGATGGACTGGATCCGACGACTTCCTGTGCAGAAACAGGCATTTCCGTGAGCGCAAATGAAATACGGAGAGTCGTATCGAAAGGGGGCCCTCTGGGCCCTGGGAAAGTGGCAGAACCCCACTCCGCGTTCAACAATCCTTCAAGCGCCGAGATGGTTCCAAAGGGCTGGCGAAGCGATTGCTGCTGGGACATAGCCGTTCGACAATCGAGGCTGGGATATGGCCGACGCGTGAAGACACGAAAGACGATGAGGATTGAAGAAGAGAGATTCGGGAGAGGGCGCAACGTTCTAGCCGTCATGCAGCATCGCACTTGGCATGATGTAGTGAGGAAGGAAGGTTGCTGAGCTTACTCGTGGGCGTCTGACGCGGCCTGCACGACGCAGTAAGGCAGCTGCATTCGGTAAGAGGTATATAGTAGCAGCAGTGAGCGAGCACGAATAGGCAGATGCAGACACAGCTTCTTCTACCACAAATACACCTTCATTCGTAAACGAAAGGCAGTCTCGTGCAGGACACGCAACGGGGCTTTGGCAGTTGATAACCGGAGGCTTAGACCAGCGGACCAATCGGGATTAGTTGGCTAGCATCCTGCACAGGCCAAGGAATTGGACCTCACACACCGCCCGGTTGGACGACAAGTGTTCCAACTTTCCCCCTTCATCACCACCCATTGACCCCACCGCGCGTGTTCCATCCAAAGCAGCTCAAATCCTCGCTGCAGCTTGCTCTCTTCAACACCTTTCCAACCCACATCAACTAACAACACCGTCACAATGGAAGGTGAGTCTCTCTCTTTTGTGCTGCTATGTGCTGTCGGCGCACCTATCAGCTCTCAACACCTCCTTGTCCCCATCGCCACCCTCGCCGTCTTACCTCCATCGGGCACCCGCTGACCACTTTTCGCGTCTACAGAGGAGGTCGCAGCTCTCGTTATCGACAATGGGTAAGAATCATCGCTGTCCGCGCCTTCCGCCGTCGCTGCCTGTGGGATTACACGTCGTGCGCCATTGGGCCGCCGGCGACACGATCTCACAGCTACCTCCAGCTTCATGGCGCGCAGACTCGAAGCTCCAGGACAGTAACAGCTAACACATTGGCCACAGTTCGGGTATGTGCAAGGCCGGTTTCGCCGGTGACGACGCACCCAGAGCCGTCTTCCGTAAGTCCCCCATCAGAGCTTCCAAAACCTGTCTCTTGCACACCATCTAATGCGCTGCAGCCTCAATTGTCGGAAGACCTCGCCACCATGGGTACGCAGCCCTCTTCCAAGCTGTTTTAGCAACTCGAATTGACAATGACGCAGTATCATGATTGGTATGGGCCAGAAGGATTCATACGTCGGTGATGAGGCACAGTCCAAGCGTGGTATCCTCACCCTGAGATACCCCATTGAGCACGGTGTCGTCACCAACTGGGACGACATGGAGAAGATTTGGCACCACACCTTCTACAACGAGCTCCGTGTTGCCCCCGAGGAGCACCCCGTCCTGCTCACCGAGGCCCCCATCAACCCCAAGTCCAACCGTGAGAAGATGACCCAGATTGTCTTCGAGACCTTCAACGCCCCCGCCTTCTACGTCTCCATCCAGGCCGTTCTGTCGCTGTACGCTTCCGGTCGTACCACCGGTATCGTCCTCGACTCGGGTGACGGTGTCACTCACGTTGTCCCCATCTACGAAGGTTTCGCCCTTCCCCACGCCATCTCGCGTGTCGACATGGCTG